>JAHPZR010015026.1:7500-52500 GCA_019787425.1 Platygyra sinensis | reverse complement strand
GTTGTGCACGGAAAACACTCAATCCGATACTTAGGTCCAAGACTCTGGAGTAAGATTTCAAGCAAAGAAAGATCGGCTGCCAGTCTTACGCAGTTTAAAACCAGAATACGAAGTCTTGATTTGAGTGACATCTTGGATGAATGTAGTGAGTGGCTGCTACCTATGCAATTCATAATTTTAAACTTTCTTAATTACATTATTAATTAAAAGATTTTTTTTTAGAATTTTTATAATCAGAATTAGAGTTCTGTGGTATTTATGTTAGTGAGTTAGCAATAGTAGTATATAATTCTAGTCTTAGCATATTCTGGCCTCTATTTTTATTGATTCGTTTTTGTATTTTTTAGATAGGTAGGTTTCCCCTATTAGCAGCGTGGAATCTCCTCCGCTAGATTTTTGACTGACACGTTAATAAAGTCATTATTATTATTATTATTATTATTATTATCATTATCATTATCATTATCATAATAGACGCAGGGCACTTACAGTGAAGCACGCGCAACCTGTCATAGGTGCGTTGGCCCCTTGGATAGAGCGTTTCGGATTCGAGCCTTAACAGGGGACTTTGTTGTGTGTTGTGTTCTTGGGCAAGACACTTAACTCTCAGGGTCTCTCTCCCGCCAGGTGCATAAATGGGAAACCGCGAATTTAATGCTAGGGGTAACTCTGCAATGGACCAGCATCCCATCCAGGGGGGAGTAGAATACTCCTAGTCGCTTCATGCTACAGAAACTGGAAGTGTCTGCTTGATGGGTATCTTGGCTAGTATGCAGGCTTAATCTTTTTACATGCAACCTGTCATGTGACATGGTGTTTAATTAGTCAGTCAAACCATAGAGAGTTTTGTAAATGAATTTTACTGAATGAAAACAAGAAATGCAGTTACACATTATAAATACATCATTTATTATTCAACTACCTGTCAGTAATAATAGTTGTGTAATTGAATAACAAATTCATGGAAGTTTTTTTGCAAAAATGTTCAACTGCCAAGTTCTCACTACCCATTTAAGACTGTATAAGTCAGTAACTAATAAAAGTACTGTAAAACCCCCACAGAGCAACCTCAAGCATATGCAAAACTCACTTTCTATTACAATAAAAAGACAAACAATTGAAAGATTACAGATAGAAGACCTCATTATACACACTGCATACCAAGATATTCCCTTGATGTTTCTTTCTGATCCTCATTTGAAGTACTTCTGAATTACATGTACCTCGAGCCTCTTTCTCAAAGCGAGTCTTTGTGCCCATTTTTTTGTATGAAAATGAGATTTCATTCACATGCAAATTAAACCCCTTGTCATATCATTTAACAGTCATGCACTCGGCCTCACTTTGATAGAAAGGCTTAGGTCAACTCAGAATGTGGGGTATTCTGTGCTGATGCAATAAGTGTTTTTCAAAATAATTGTTTATCCAGTTGTATTCTATGCATTTTCACACTTTTCAGGACTTTCTTCAGTTTGCATCACCACAAATGAAAACTTTCCAAACATAGCAACCCGCTAGATTAGTAGGCATGTTCATTACTTTTGGTAACTTATGGTACTCTTCTAACCTTCATTATCCTATACTGTGAAATCCCATGTTAAAGCCCTGGGTTTATATAACTTCATCAGGGGGTTTTGGATGGGCTTGCTACCAGGGGGCTTATATTGGGGGGGGGGGGGGGAGGGAGGGGGTATATAAGGGGAATAAAAAATTTTCAGAACAACAAGATAACCATATCTGAGAAATGAAAACAAGGCCGACATACCATTACCTTTAGAGCTTTTACATTTCAAATTTACATTCATTGTGCATCACAATAAACAGATAATTTGTTTCAAAAACATCTATAAAATACTAATGTGACTAGATCAACTGGAAGGGTACAATATGAAAGTAAAAAACTACAAGCCTTAAAACATTAAACAATTTATACACTAGATGGGCTTATATCTGGAGGGCTTATAACCAGGGGGCTTTAACATGGGATTTTATGATTCATATAAGGTGCAACTCCTGGTTTCAGGTCAAGATTGATTTGTTTGAATTTTCTTCAATAACAACTGCCAGGATTTTTTAAGTCCAGCCATTCATTTCTTATTGTTTAAAGACAAAGTTTTAATTTAATTTTTTTACAAAATAGAAACCTCTCTTCCTCAGGTCAATTCTTCTGCACCTGTGAGTAAGAGATCTCTGTGTTCATTCTTAGCACTACTGAGAACAGTCTACCATTTCTAACAAGTTGCTGCTTAGGATTTCAATTTTTGTGAGCCAGTTATACAAGTAGCTTAGGGGCCGTTCTAGATATTGTCTATACTGATCCCATCATTGGAAGGTCATGAAAAGTGTGAAAATGCATAGAATACAACTGGATAAACAATTATTTTGAAAACACTTATTGCATCAGCACAGAATACCCCACATTCTGAGTTGACCTAAGCCTTTCTATCAAAGTGAGGCCGAGTGCATGACTGTTAAATGATATGACAAGGGGTTTAATTTGCATGTGAATGAAATCTCATTTTCATACAAAAAAATGGGCACAAAGACTCGCTTTGAGAAAGAGGCTCGAGGTACATGTAATTCAGAAGTACTTCAAATGAGGATCAGAAAGAAACATCAAGGGAATATCTTGGTATGCAGTGTGTATAATGAGGTCTTCTATCTGTAATCTTTCAATTGTTTGTCTTTTTATTGTAATAGAAAGTGAGTTTTGCATATGCTTGAGGTTGCTCTGTGGGGGTTTTACAGTACTTTTATTAGTTACTGACTTATACAGTCTTAAATGGGTAGTGAGAACTTGGCAGTTGAACATTTTTGCAAAAAAACTTCCATGAATTTGTTATTCAATTACACAACTATTATTACTGACAGGTAGTTGAATAATAAATGATGTATTTATAATGTGTAACTGCATTTCTTGTTTTCATTCAGTAAAATTCATTTACAAAACTCTCTATGGTTTGACTGACTAATTAAACACCATGTCACATGACAGGTTGCATGTAAAAAGATTAAGCCTGCATACTAGCCAAGATACCCATCAAGCAGACACTTCCAGTTTCTGTAGCATGAAGCGACTAGGAGTATTCTACTCCCCCCTGGATGGGATGCTGGTCCATTGCAGAGTTACCCCTAGCATTAAATTCGCGGTTTCCCATTTATGCACCTGGCGGGAGAGAGACCCTGAGAGTTAAGTGTCTTGCCCAAGAACACAACACACAACAAAGTCCCCTGTTAAGGCTCGAATCCGAAACGCTCTATCCAAGGGGCCAACGCACCTATGACAGGTTGCGCGTGCTTCACTGTAAGTGCCCTGCGTCTATTATGATAATGATAATGATAATGATAATAATAATAATAATAATAATAATAATGACTTTATTAACGTGTCAGTCAAAAATCTAGCGGAGGAGATTCCACGCTGCTAATAGGGGAAACCTACCTATCTAAAAAATACAAAAACGAATCAATAAAAATAGAGGCCAGAATATGCTAAGACTAGAATTATATACTACTATTGCTAACTCACTAACATAAATACCACAGAACTCTAATTCTGATTATAAAAATTCTAAAAAAAAATCTTTTAATTAATAATGTAATTAAGAAAGTTTAAAATTATGAATTGCATAGGTAGCAGCCACTCACTACATTCATCCAAGATGTCACTCAAATCAAGACTTCGTATTCTGGTTTTAAACTGCGTAAGACTGGCAGCCGATCTTTCTTTGCTTGAAATCTTACTCCAGAGTCTTGGACCTAAGTATCGGATTGAGTGTTTTCCGTGCACAACTGTGTTAAAACTAATGGTGAAACAGAGAATTAACTCTGCAGCGTAAATTAAAGTGCTAATTGACCCACTGGGCGTTAGCCCTACTAAAGGGAATCAGGGAAGCACACGAGGCAAAGAAAAAATCTTTTGACCTGATCGGTGGGAATCGAGCCCACGACCTCCGGATTTGATCTACCGTTACTCTACCGACTGAGCTACGAGGTCGGACAGAGAACGTCGGCCGGGGACGATTAGGTGTAGAATCACGGCGAAGAGAAAGGGGTACATATGAATGTTATGAATGTTCTCTGTTTCACCATTTGTGTTCATAGTGCTACGTGGCACAACATTCATATGTACCCTTACTTTCTCTTCGCTACGATTCTACACCTAATCGTCCCCGACTTTCTCTGTCCAACCTCGTAGCTCAGTCGGCAGAGTAACGGTAGATCTAATCCGGAGGTCGTGGGTTCGATTCCTACGATCAGGTCAAAAGATTTTTTCTTTGTCTCGTGTGGTTCCCTGATCCCCTTTGCTAGGGCTAACGCCTAGTGGGTTATTCATGGGTTCAATTAGCTATTTAATTTACACTGCAGAGTTAATTCTCTGTTTCACCATTTCTGTTCATAGTGCTACGCGGCACAACATTCATGTGTTAAAACTAGATTGATAGAAATCTTTCTGCCGTAAATTGTAAGTATGGCTATTAGTCAGAAACATGTCTCAAATAGTCCACGGACACAAATTATGTTAACCTTATACATTAAAATACATATGTCCTGTAGTCTCCTATTGTACAAGGTTGCCAACTTTGCTGTTGGTACTAGACTACTTGTCTTTAAATACAGCGCGCAGTCCACGCTCCTGTACACTCTTTCTACTCTACGGGTGTCGGAGGCTCTGCAAAAATGCCACACTAAGTGACAATATGTTAGATGAGGGAGAATAACTGCCTTGAAGATATTTAATTTGGTCTCAGTTGGTAAGAGATTCCTCAGCCTCATTATCACACCTATTCTCTGACTAGCTTTCTTACAAAGCAGCTAAGAGGCTCTACTTTCTTGTTCAACTAAAAAGAGCTCGTGTTCCACAAAAAGATTTATGCCTTTTTTACATTACATGCGTGCGCTCCGTCATTGACTATGCTGCGCCAGTTTTCCATCACGCGCTACCCGCCTACCTTAATTTCGCAAGAATTAGAACATGTTCAGAAAAGAGCAATGCGAATTATATGTCCTGGTATGGAATATCAAGCTTTAGCACTTATGAGTTTACCAACGGTTGCGGAGCATCACCATGACATTTGCACGCGCACGTTTAAATGCATAATGAGTGACCCGAACCATAAGTTAAGAAAGTTGTTGCCGCCTGTTCATAAGAGCAATTAGTATAAATTACCGTAGTCTATGGTGAATCGTGAATTTGATTGGCTATATTACCGTCGACTATCTGCTGATAGTCAACAGTTCACGCCTCCAGTGCACATCGCGCATCACGTTTGAACCTGATGTAACATAATAAAACTGTTCTTTTCTACGCGATACTTGACTTTTTTTTATCTTTTTAGCAATGAGACTACGGTAAATTTTATACTAAAACAATTAGATGCTCGTCCTCGTTTTCTACGAGCGATAGTCAACTCGCGCTGCGCCTCGTTGACTATCTGCTCGTAGAAAACTCGGGCTCGTAGTCTAATTGTTAAGTAGTATATACACACTCAGTGATCTTGGTGTTTTAAGCAATCTGATTGGTTCACTATCTCTGGCTAATTAACAATTATTCTTCTCAATCTCGGTGAATAGTGGCAGAATATTTACCTCGATTTCAAAGAATAATTGTTAAATATAATCTAAGGCACGTGCGCACTTTCACTTTGCCGCATTACAAGACTAATAGATTTAAGAACAGTTTTTTATGGCCTCAGGAGGAATTGTAAATAACTTTTAGCATTCTTATTATACGTTTTTTATAGTCTTAGCTATTACAACTATTACTTAAATTATTATTATTATTATTATTATTAGCATAAATTATTACTTGTATGTAAATACGCAATTCAGCTTATGCTGCAATGTATTTTAATAAAGTACCTACCTACCTACCTAATTAAAATTAGGACCAAAATCAATAGTTTGTCATTGACAGTTATCCTTGTTTTATCACCATAGTTCACATTTTATTCCGAATGTTCATCGTTTGATATTTGTTTCCGTTTTCCATGAAGGAGATTGGAATATGTCTTTTCCTTTCACATAGATCTGGTGATCGTCAGCGTACATCAGTGAGGGTGGTAAAGGGTATTTTCGTGACTCGTGATCGGCCCTTTTTTTTCCCGTGAAATGTGAAATGGCTATTTTTTCCTCGTGAATCGTGATTTTCATAGTGGCCGTGAAGCGTGATTTTGCAAAATTATTTTCCGTGAAACGAGAAACAAATGTTTAATTCGCCGTGAACCGTGATTTTCATTATGCCATTGTTTTTCGTAAATTGCATGTGAAAGGACCATTTTATTTTCCGTGAAACGTGATCTAGACCCCTCCTTTACCACCCTCATTAGTATCATCAAAGGCAATCTGAATTTTGTCCATAAAAGCAGTCCTAGCCTACTTGCCATCTGTATCTTAGTTTTGTAACCTGATCTGTTTTTCTGTTCTAAAGTTCTCGATGGCTTCTGTCCGTCCACCTTAATGAAGGTCAGAAGGCGCTGCTGGGGTCCGGCTATCATTCTCCTTCGAAAACGGCTGGAAGCAGGGGAATAAGAGCCACCAAACAGTTACCACTGGAAAACAGATCGCCTCACAAAACCTCAGAAATGTCTTAAGATCTATCTAAAAATATATATACTTTCCTGGAAAGCACTACATTACTGGCAATAAGTAAAGGTGACCTTAGAATGTTTAATCGCTAACTCGACAGGGATTTCGACAGTAGCGGACAAATTCGTGAGACCTACCTAAGAGGGTCTGGGGGCATGCTCCCCAAGGAAACTTAAAAAAAAAACCCAGAAAGGTTGTTTCTAGCGTTCCTGGAAACCAAGTATCAGTTTCCCAGGCAAGGCTGGAGTTCACTCAAATTCTCTTTAAAAAGTAAAATATTTAATGAAAATGGACAAATGGTAGGGGATGGTGGAGGGGGATGGCGACAACAGAATTTTCAGTTGTTTATCATTGCGAATTTATTTTTTACAGAATTTCAACAAAGACATAAGGTAACTGAGGTTAATCTTGGTCAGCTTTGACTTTTCAATTTCGTTGAAACGAAAAGGGAAACCAATAAAATATTCTACTCGATAAGCAAAGAAAAATAAGTAATGTGGCAGTTTTGAAGAATTTAATTGCAGTATTCTGTTATCCTCCAGTCAGTAAATTCATGAGATGCCTAAGTAAAAACAAATTATAATAAGAAAACAATAAAAAGTCGCTCAGATATTAAATCAAAGTACCGGACATGGAATGGAAAACGACCGGATGAAACGTCCGGTCTCCGGGCCGGCCTCAAACGAAAACCCTGAACCCTGAGATACTAGAATCCCCACTCCACGCCTGTGAGTTAGTAATGTTTCCCGCCCAGTCTGACTCACCCCCAGGCTATTTGGAGTTTACATGGCCCTGGCCTTGGTCTGAACAGACGGTTTGAACAAGAAAGCCGGTATTTTCACTGCGTTGCGGAAATCTTCGTTCTTTTGTACGTAGTAAAATGTCAGAAAGGGAAACGAATGTTTTCTTGGCTAAGTTAGCTGAACAAGCTGAGCGGTATGAAGGTAAGCGGACCGTTTTTGTCGCCATCGTAGACATTTTGTGTTGTTACTGTTAGAATCCTCGGTCCGTGACTACATCAAGTCGGTTACGATAGAAAAACCGTCAAAAAACCTTTTTTCAACAAACATTGCTTGAGTTCAGATTCGCTGATATAGTAGTTTGGAATGGAAGTCACACTTCCCATGAAATCTAGCTTTTTACCTTCCACCAAGGTTGGTTGTGCAGTCTTTTAAGCTTAATTTCCACTACAAGCTTTTGATTTGCCTTTGCCAAAAGCTTATCGATTCGCCACTTGTCAGCGTGGGCGCTTCGTTATTCGGTGCTGTCAGAGCGGCATTTTGTGGAATGTACACCGACATATCGTTTAAAATAATCTACACTGGAAAAAAAATCATTCTTTAAAACGATTTGTCAAAAGCGACTTTTCTAATTGTTGTTCCAATTCAATTCAATGTAAAGGAGTGCTACAAGGTAGTCAGTTTGTTTAATTAACGTGGCGAGAAAACCACGTTTATATTCCATATTTCTGCGACTTGTCGATGAAAAGATGTGTTATTGTGCCTTATTTATTTCAAAAAACACTCTGGTTGATTTTGTTGGGTCTGATGCAGTAATTTCTGTTCAGTTTGTTGCTGCGATGTCTCGGGTGTGTATGTGAAGCTTGCCTTCTGTTCGCAGTATTAAAATCGGTGACATGTTAATTTTTGGCCTAAAGCTGAGATAAGCTTACATTTTTAATAGGCGGACAATAACTTCATTTAATCCATGGGTTTTTCTCAAGTTGCCTTATGTATGCGAGGAAATTTGTATGGTCTGTTGAACGTTGAGAAACACAGTCGGATTATAATGAGTGACTTTTTGTCTTTTTCGTGTAATATGTTGAGCATTTTATTTTCCAGCATTTTGTTGATGTACTCTAATAATGTAATATTAAAATTTTCTTGTAAGCTTATGCAAAGAGTGGCAAACTAAGTTTATGCCATCTGGACATAATAATTGGTTAGTTTTTTCCCTTTATAATTCAGTCAAGTTGAAGGATCTAAACATTTGGTGTTCCTAGCTTGTGCAAACAACCTTATTTGAAAACATTCAATTCTCAAGAAGGCTAAAGGAAGGAAATCAGCCAGTCATATTGTATTGTTAAATGAACCAATGCAGATGAGCACATGAGTACAGCTGAAAGTTTCAACTTGCAATTCAATCTGTGCACATTTTCATAGGACATGAAGTTTAACACCACTAAATAGGTTTAGAAAATGGCTCAAAGAAAGCACACTCAGTCGCTGTTTTAAAATTGTGTTTCTACTAAAGAATGAGATAGATTATGAGCTCGAGATTTCTATTGTGCACAGAAATTGAGAGCTTATTTTATTTAAATCTTCTTGAGAACTACTTTGGAAATGCCAAGAAGCTGAAATTTTGTTAAACACACTGCTACACTACTCACTACACACTATAACAGGATAGATAACTAGTATCGTAGCCAATCAGAGAATGGCATTCCTGATAAAACGCTAGTAGATTTATACCAAAACTTGATAGAAACGTGATACATGTTTTCTTTCTTTTTAACATAATATTTGCAGGAAACTGTCAAGGAACTATCGGCTGATAGTTGCCCTGCGGAAATTTGATATTCTTAAAAAAAAATTTAAAAATAAATAAATAAACAAATAAAAAACTTTTTGAGATGAAGGCCATGAAAGCCAAATGTAAAATTTGAGAAACAAAAAAGACAAAACCCCCTTAATACAATTTCAGTTGTTTATTTTCTACAAACCTGCTTGTTTGCAGAAAATGTTTATGCACTTGTGTCATCCATCGGGGCATTTTCCATGGACGGGCACTATAGGCTGTTATAGTTCACCACTAAATTTTCTCCGATTCTTATTGGCTTAAATTGACCACGTGACGCGATAGTGTTCATCCGCGGAGGGCCACTGTCAGCCCATAGTGCCCGTCCCCGAAAAACCCCGATGGATAGTAGTCGTCCGAGAAAATTTTGCTGTAAACAAGCGGGTTTCGTAGAAAATAAATAACTAAAATTGTATTTAGCTTTTTGTCTGTTTTCTTTTTCAAATTTTATATTTGGCTTTCACAGCTTTCGTCTCGAAATCTTGAAAATAATTCAATTGAAGTCGAATTGATTTTTGAATTAGCGTGCGGTAGAAAATTTAGTGGTGAACAATAAAGACAATAGAGTGTTTATGTCTCGGAACTATCGGTCTGATAGTTGCCCCTTGGAAATTTGATGTTCTTAAAACTAGCATATCTGCCCTCGAAGCTTCGTTTCTCGGGCAAATATTTGTTTTAAGAACATCAAATTTCCGCGGGGCAACTATCAGCCGATAGTTCCTCGACAGAAACACTCTATTGTTTAAATAGTGTCTCTCCACGGATGAACACTATTGTATCACTTGAGTAATTTAAACCAGTAAGAATCAGAGAAAATTTAGTGTTGAACTATAAGCGGTGATAGTTTTAAAATTTGGCCTTCTGTTCCAAATTGCAACTCACAATTCTCGCTTGTGCTGTTTTGATTAGTTTTGGCTCTTCATTTGTGACTTTTCTTGCATGCAATGTAACATACAAAATGACGTTAGTGTACATATGTGAGTTATATATAAAATAAGTTGGCCAGCAAAATTTACGACTTGGCAATCAAGATTTTCCCATTAGTCACCACCTGGCTCCTGAACAAAATAGCTTATTTTGAGCCCTGCAGTATGACTAGTGATTCTAGTAGGTATTGTTATCACTGGTAAATAGATTATAGGAATAAAACATGTCAAGGTATCTACCTGTTTGCAGGTGTGTGTGGTGTTTTAAAAGATCAATATTCATATCCCCCAATATATATATACTTCATATTTGTTCATATTTAATTGTTTAAGGAATTTGTCCAGTATCATTTTAAATTCATCCACACTTGCAGGTGGGTGTTTATAAATGCAGCCAATCATAATATGCTTCTTGTACAAGGGTCAATTTCAACCCATTATGATTCAACTAATGGGAGATCTTTTTTCAATTCAGGCCTGGAAATAGTTTTAAGAGTATCTTTAATAGTATAAAGAGCTGTGCTTCCTGCAAGGGTTTGTGAATTAGCATGAAAAAATTGTAATTGGGTAGATCTACATTTGAGATCAAATTGGAATTTAATCTGGTTTCAGTGGCCTAGAGTCTGTGGAGTACAGCATGTCATTCAATAAGGTCAAGTTCTTTGACATGCTTATATTTCTGTGGAAAAGAGGAATACTTTGCCTTGAGCTTTACATAAAACATTGTCTAGTTAAAGTGCATATGACATATTTTTTTTTATTTGCTCAATAAAATCTCCACAATGTACTGATAAGAATAGCAAAACAAATATTTCGATATTGATTTTCCTTCCCGGTGTTTTGATGTACCAACAGCGTCAAATTTCACTTCCGGTGGGGTACAAAGCCGCGAGACCAAAAACAGGGGACTGGGAATGATTGTGACGTCATTTCAGGACTTGAAGCTTTGCGAAAATAGATTTCTCAGTCACTTTCTGATTTTTTGTGAGCTAATAAATTTGCCAAAAATGGTACAAAAAGGCACTGTTTATAAGAAAATAAGAAAATGTCAAGTCCTGAAATGATGTCACAATCATTCCCAGTCTCCTGTTTTTGGTCTCGCAGTTTTGTACCCCGCCGGAAGTGAACTTTTACGCTCTTGGTTCATCAAAATACAGGGAAGGAAAATTGCTATCAAAATATTTTACAGCTATCCCAGGGCTAGAAATTAAAAAAATCGTTAGGTCGCCTTTTGGCGACTAACTGAAGAAATATAGTCGCCAGATGCAAATTTTAAGTCGCCAGTTTGTATAATGAATAATGTTCGGGTTCCGCTTGTTGAAAGTGTTTGATATTGTCTGGTATGGCTTGGGACACATACATACAATAAGTATTTTTTTGACTTATCCATCTTTTTTAATAATGTAACACTTTTCATTTCGCGCGGCGGCGCCCAACTTGCATGTTTCGCCGAAAACAGAGATTTACCTGTATTTTAGCATAAAAAATGCTGGCTTCATTTTCGCGTTAGAAATAAATGACTTCTCAGTTTTCGCGTACAATTTCTACAGTTTTAATAAATATATCGTCGTTGAGTTAATCTTTGTACAGAGAAACTAAAAAATGCTCGCAGAAACTTGCTAAAATTACGAAATAAACACAGCGTTTTTCATTCCCGACGCGGCTATTTTTATCCTGGAAAGAAATTTGATGGGGGCAGCATTTCGATCATGTGCTAGACAACCACTTCTGAACAATGAGCGCACGTCACGCAATCAACAAAACAACGCTATAAATTGTAATTTTCGCCAAGCTTCATCTAAACACTTGATTTCCTTTGATTCTAAAGCTTACCTTTTCTTCTCAAAATTGCTATCGTTCAGCGGTCTTTTTGCAAAATTCTGTGGCTCCTGTTGCTCCTGTGTGGTTCCTGGGAGAGAAACTCTAATGGTGTCGCAGAAAATATTGCGAACAGGAGTCCGTAAAGTTTAGAGGGAACGTGGCTTTTTTATGCGATTTGGTCCATTCTTTTACGACGAATGCAAAGCAGGACGATGTTTATTTTAAATTTAATGCTTTAATCGTACTTCTAAATCATGCAAAAGGTCGCCAAACTGGCAACTAAACAAAAATTTATGTCGCCAAGGAGAAAAAGTTAGTCGCATTGGCGACCATATTGGTGGCAATTTCAAACCCTGTATCCCTATCAGTACATTGTGGAGATTTTATCGAGCAAATAAAAAATTCTGTCATATACACTTTAAGAATATCACAGTATTCAGACTGACAATAAATAAACAAGATTCAAGATTCAAGATTCTTTATTTTGCACTATTTATATCATTAACTACAGCTAAAATAAAATAGAAAGGAGAAAATAAAGAGAACATAGTTTTATATATTGGAGAAAAATGGAGAGGTGCGTAGTGACCATAGTAGCAAATGCTTTCGAGATGGTCACTACCACATGATGTCACGAGAAGAAAAATATAAACTATAAACTACATGTAGATCAGGGTCAGCTTCATCATTTCTATCTGGATTAGGGAGGAGGCTGTAAAGATCAAGCTCTGTAAATTCATTTATATGCCGAAACCAATTACTGACAGCAAAGCTGAATTCCCTGTCGTCCAAACTATAGAAGGGAAGAAATTGCAAAGTGTTCATGACATTAAATTTGACTAGTCAACAATGCATAAGTCATCACATATAATAATCAGGCTTTGCTTTTTAAGAACGGCTTATCTGGTTTAGATAATCCTCAAACTCCTCATTCCTAGTAAAAGCTTCTGTGGCAGACGTTTCATTTACTTTCAGTATAATCTTGCCATCACTGGTCCATAGGTACTTGACATTGTTCTTCCTCTTGTAATCCTTAACTCATCCAAAGAGCCTTTTACGATAGCTGGTTTATAACGACTTGTTTATGTAAATCTTGATATCTCGAGAAATAGATTTGCCTATTTCAGTTTGTTTGGAAGGCAGATGTTGAATATTCTTCCCAACAAGATGTTTGCATTTCTTATATACTTCTTCCCTCTTGTCACTTTGGAGAAATTTAACAATTATACAATTTTTGGCATTCTTTAACCCTGGAAGCCCTTGAACAACAGCAATATGGTTGTTGTCGATCTCTGCCCCAAGTAATGTGCCAATGCTTAATCAGGGTTATCATGACTAGTTAGTGATCTGAACACCAGTGATCTCTATCCCTTCTCGCATTTTATTGTAAATCCACAAATCTGATTGGTTTTCTCATTGTTTTCTGTTTAAGAAAGAGATTCCAATGTTGTTGTGCATCTGTTCAGTGATAAACCACAGATGATGTCAAAATAAGAACTGTAGGGAATCGTGGTAGTTGTATACATAATCTTGGAATGCATATTTATTTTGATCAGTACAACTGTCCTGATTCTTTTCATCGGCGTATATTTGGTTCTTTTGAGAACAAATGCCCTGCAAGTACTTATATTCTCCAACTTTTCATGTCTCAGAAATGGCAGAACACATGTGGAAAGTGGCAAAGCAAGGGCCGGAGCTCTCAACTGAGGAGCGTAATCTTCTATCTGTTGCCTACAAGAATGTGATCGGAGCTAAAAGAGCTGCATGGCGTATGGTTTCTTCATTGGAGGCAAAGGCAGAAGGAAAGGAGGAGAAGAACAAAGAACTGAGCAAGAAATTTAGACTTCAAATTGAGAAAGAGCTCAATGAAGTCTGTGAACAAATTATTTCTCTCCTGGAGGATCCTCTAATTCCTAATGCTGACAGCACCGAATCCAAGGTTTTCTTTCTTAAAATGTAAGTACACAACAGATCTAGACTAGGAACTTGAAAAGTCAATATACATGACTGTATAATTTGCTACACTTTGTTTGAAGTGCTTAAAAGTTAAAGTGGCTGGCAACAGTTTAGAGACATTTCCAGTAGTTATACTTTGGCAGATCGATACTACGTAACCACACTTCATCATCATCATTGCCTGTAGCCCCGTCTGGGGCAAAGGCCACCAATAAGCACCCCCAGTCATCATGGTCCTGGGCCAGTCATTGCAGTTCTCCCCATGTGTAACCATTTCTCCTCATGTCTGTCTCTCTGATGGTAGTGGTGGTCCTGGGAGAGATGATGATCGTCAGCCTGGCAGCTTCTAGGTGGACCTGACTTTCACTGCCAGGTGTCATTGGCCTTCTTGCTAGTGGTCCGTCAACTCCCCAAGCTGTAGTGTCTCTTGGTATGAGTCTTGGCATTTCTATAGCAGTGCAATTTTTATGAGGTAGGGTTGCTGACCCCATGCCCAACCCCCAACCTGGAGGGCCTGGGTGCTGTTTTGTCTGACCCCTCACCTGCAAACATACTCGGCATGATTAGACCTACTAGGAGCATAAGGCTACTGCCAAAACAGCTCTGAAGATCATAAGGGCACACAAGTCTCCCTGCAAGACAAGGCACAGCATCAAGGAAGGAACTACACTTAAGAGCTGTTTTTACTTAAGTGTTGAAACATGGTTTGTTTTGCATTACTTCACTACACAATTGGCTTGAAAAAAAGTTGTGTCAGACTCACTTTTTCATCCAATCTTCAGTGAAACCAAACCCAGTTGTGACTCATTCCCACATGTTTCTCCGCACTTGACTTCAGCTACAATGCACGTGTACATGTATTCACGTCAAGTTTATCTTGGGTCATTGGATCATCTGTGCCCTTTGTGATTGGCTAGCCCGATTACATTGGTTTTGGTTTAATGAGAATTGAAACTGCCCAATCAAGTGATGTTGGAACTAGCAGCAGCATCTGGTCATCGGCCTCATCTGTTGTGTGCCGTTAATATTCACCCTTGCTATCAAATAGCCCTTTTCACGGTTAACCCTTCTCATTTACATTACAATGAAATCTAGCATCTATGTGAGGCAATTTCGGGCTATTTTGCAGTTTTAGCCCGAAATTGCCTCGCATCCACGTTGAATTACATTGTAATGCAAATGAGAAAAGCTAACCGTGAAAAGGGCTATTGTTGGTGCTTGGGGTGATTTTGGGAATCGGAGGTCAAGGTCAAGTCACCCTGTTCCCGGGTCCCTCCATTCTCCAAGCACCTGGACAAAGGTTTCAATCTAAGGGTGGCTCTGGCTTGCATGGTTGCCATGGATAGTTCACTTCAGCATTTGGCAGCCCACTCACCTTTAAGGCACCAGTTCCCAGGTTTTTTAAAAATATCCATAGGATGGGTTTTGAGCCACCTTAACCCTTTAATGCCCAAGGGGTCTCCCTTTGACGAGTAAAATCGTCTGGCGTTAGACAGAGTAAAATCTATAAGTCACTATTGGGCATTAAAGGGTTAAAGGAGATAGTTTTTTAACCCTTTAATGCCCAAGGGGTCTCCCTTTGACGAGTAAAATCTATAAGTCACTATTGGGCATTAAAGGGTTAACTCAGCTCAATTAGCTTTCAAGTTATTCTGGGTGAATTTACCTAATTTTCTGTTTCAATTACCTTTTTTGAAACTAAGCATTTTTCATTTTTTGGTACTAAGTGTGTGTTTTTGTGAAATTTTTGGCAATTTAAAGTGGCTCTGAGCTCATCCTACAGATACTGTAATTTGTGTGACTCCACTAACGTCCCTTAACCCTTTCACCACCAGTGGCCACTTATAGATTTTACTCTGTCTAACGCCAGACGATTTTACTCGTCAAAGAGAGACCCTTGGTGGTGAGAGGGTCAAAAAACTATCTCCCTTAACCCTTTCACCACCAGTGGCCACTTATAGATTTTACTCTGTCTAACGCCAGACGATTTTACTCGTCAAAGGGAGTCCCTTGGTGGTGAAAGGGTTAATAAATTTTGTTATTATTGATCTGTAATAATTTTTTACATGTAAGTAAAACTGTTGGAAACTGCTCGAAACTGTTGCTAGCACCTGGGTGAAGGGGCCTGCATATAAAAGGATGGGGGTGCTCGTTTGAAATTTTGAAAAGAACCTTTAAGAGGTACCAAGTTCTTGTTTTTGTGGACATGGCTTGAAATTTTTTCTCCCTTATTAGGTGTCAATTCTTTCATGACACTTTGCCTCCTGTTATATTTTTTGGCTTAACACTAACAGGTGCCGCAAAAGCTCCCACCGTGGACCTTTTGAGGCTAAACACCCTGAGAGATAGCAAAACCACCGTTTTAAAACCCCTACATGTAAATGGTACATTAAGCACTCCTGTCACTTCTATATGGGAATCCTTACACCTAGGTTGCCAGCCACCTTAAAATCATCACTTGATTAGTGTTTAATATGTAAGCTGGTTTCCTTGGGGCAGATTTGTCCTGCAAATGTTTTCCAAATTTTGATTTAAAGATCAGTGCAATTTTTCATGTAAATAGCTCTTGAAAGTATATAGCGTATATGGCTGCTCATTAAATGGCTTCTAGCTAAGTGGCTGACGAGTTTGCTCTCAAACAGGAAGGGCGATTACTACAGATATCAAGCTGAAATATCTGATGATAGTGGCCGCAAAGAGGATGCCAAAGAAGCTTATGCCAAAGCCGAAGAGGAAGGCAAAGCTCTGCCATGTACGAGCCCCATCCGCCTGGGCTTGGCCTTAAACTACTCCGTATTTCATTATGAGATCTTAAGAGATTCAGATAAAGCCGTGCACAGTGGCAAAGAAAGCCTTTGATGATGCCATTGGTGACTTGGATACCTTGAGTGAAGACTGCTATAAGGATAGTACTTTGATAATGCAGCTTTGAGGGACAATTTGACGCTGTGGACTGCTGACATTGCTGGTAAGTGATTGATAAGAGACAATGGAAATGAAGCCACAAAAATATTGACAGCAAAAACAAAACTTTTGCTGTCTTAAGCTGTTTGATCATTAAAGTGAGATTATTTCTACAACTATTCTCCTTGTACAGGATAGTTGCTTTTGTTCCTGTTTTGGATTGCTTTCAGGACTATGAGATAAGACGAAAAAACCTCTCTAGTCTTTCTTGCTGAACTGTGGTTAAGCACAGACAACAATGAAGGAGCTTTTAAAAAAGACACCTGGGTGTGGAAATGTTTTGCTTCTTACTTAGCTATTTAATGTTTGAATTTATTATTTCTGCACTAGAAGTTTTCATTTTATTTTTTATCAAGTCATTTACAATTTATGGTCTTGAAAAGTTAAAAAAAAAAACAAAACAAAAATCAGTTCAAAATTCTATGTCACAATTTGCAAATTGCAATCAAATTTCCCAACTCTCTGAGAGCTTCAGCCTCAGAAACAGCTTGCCTGAGGGGATATCTTTATATTTGGTAATATATTTTTTCATTTTCGTATACAGCCCTTATATATCTTAATTACTGTTTAACAATATTAAATTATAAGATATGTATATTAAGTATACCTAAAATGAAAAAGTTATCAGCTATAGGCCCTTAGGAAGCTGTTTCTAAGGTAGTTATAAGGCTGAAGCTCTTTTTACCTTGAGCATTTTTCCCCTCAAAATTGCCCTGTTTCTTTATTCACCTTTAAAGTTGGTTGTTGTAGACAAGAATACAGGTCTTGTTGGGATTATTATCAAAAGGAATTTTTTGGTTTATTTAATTGTTTATGACACATATTTGGAAGGAATTTTGCACTTGAAAAAATTATAGGTCAGGGTGTACAATCTGAGTAAGACATATATATGTTATCATTGATTAAGGTTTTCTTGATAAAGAATTTGGAAAAAAACATTACACATAATTATTATGTTAAATGAAATATTGTGGCATGCAAGTCTTTAAGTGTGCAATTAGATAAGTAGTTGTGACTTAAAATAATGATAATATTTAATAAACATTTTTACGTTTTTTTTGAGACTGAAACCGTTGAAATATTAGAACAATGTTCATAGCAAACCAGAAAGACATTTTAACGAAAATAACTTTGGTCTTTGCCAGTTTTAGTTTAAAAAATAAGAAGTTTTATTTTTTTATGAGGAGAAAGGCTGATTTAATTGGATTTGATTTTTTGGGTGTGACTTTTAGGGAGGGGGGGGGCTTAATTTCTGGAGGGCTTTATTTGGACGAGTATTGCAATTTTAAGGACTCCCGTATTATGTTTCTTGTGTATGAAATTCATATGCCTTGTGCTATTGTTTGTTATTTGCTTTTATATGCTTTCCCCAGTCAAAAGACATCTGAAATTCAACCTATAAGATTCCATGCTACTGGAAAAACTGTCACATTTTGCATTGGTTCTTGCATGGGTTTAAGGTACAGATTTTATGGCATGGGTTTGTAAGTTACTACCTTCTATCAGAGTCACTACATGGGCATTAGAGTTTTTAGGGCAAATCTAAGACACGCTGAGTTGGGGAAGTACTGAGCCTACCAATAGAAACATCATTTGACTAAATAATTAACCAATTAAATGTTTTTTCTTTAATTACAGATGATGATAAAGGAGATACAAAAGTGAAGATCTAGAGGGAGATGATATGAAAGATTAGCTGGCAGAGGCTGACTTCAGGAGTTATCTTAGAAATGTCTGGTTGATAAACTGTATATTATAATTAAAGGTGCATTTTGGTGGGAAACTCCAAGATTGAAATTCTCAACTTTTACTTCACAGTTTAATGCAGGATCATTCGGATCACGGTGCATTAGAGGAACTAAAGAATCCTCGCCCAGGGTGGATTCTTCAGTTCTTTTTGATGCTCCATGATACTGAGTGATCTTGGATTAATCTGCTTAGTAAAGAAATGCAAATTCTGATTTTCTCGATTAAGAAGCCAATCTTGGATCTTCCCAAAGAACTGCCACCCTGAGATACATATGTAATGGCAGAAAATGTGTAGCAAAGATGTCAAGCTTCCCAATTCCCTTTTTTTTGTAATAGTAATAATTTTTGGTCCTCTGAGGTACATGTATAAGTATCTGTTGTAGTTATGGCAGATTTTGCTTTACACCTTTTATCTTTATGTATCATGTGTACGAAAAGTGTGGTACAGTTTGCACCTCTGCTAATGGATGCCTCTAACATACAAACACCTCCATAGGCAGACATTAAGTCATGGTCTGACAGACAGACACCTCCATAGGTGGACATTAAGTCATGGTCTGATAGACAGACCACCTCCACTAGGCAGACACTAAGGCCCCGTTTACACGGGGTCGCGGACCAAATTTTTGCACGGACGAATTTTGTTCCTGGACACGCCTGTTTACATGGGATCCGTGCCGGATCCGTCGCAAATTCTGTTCGCAAGTGGTTGGTTTACACGGATCCGTGCAAATTTTAGAACACCGATGCCGGCATTTGATTCCTAGCGCCATTAACCTGCGCTATGTGTGCAAAAGTTGCACGGTTCAGGGTGTTTACACGATGTCCGTACAAATATGCGAAACCGTGCCGGTCCAAAAAAGCGGACCTGCGTTTTCACGGTCACCAAACTTGCCACACTTAGCCCGTTTCAAAAATTCGTCCAGTTTCCGCCGGCGTTCCCGTTGTAAACGCAAGGTGGAACGTGGCGCAAGTTTTTGGTCCGTGCAAAAAATTGTCCTCGGACCCGTGTCAACGGGGCCTAAGGCAGTGGTCTCACAGACAGGACACGTCCATAGGTGGACAGTAAGTACTATGGTCTGATAGACAGACACCTCATAGGTGAACATTAAGTCATGGTCTGACAGGACACCCTCCATAGGTGGGCACTAAGTCATGGTCTGACAAACAGACACCTCTATAGACAGACACTAAGGCATGGTCTGGCAGACAGACATCCATAGGCCGACCTTAGACTTGCCACAGTCGACCTCATAAATTTCAGAGTGGAATATGTAAGCCCGCTAAGCGGCCGAGCGAGCGACGAAGTCGCGAGAGAGGTCGACTTGTCTCGCTTGAAGGGTTTTCATTTGCGTTTCGCGCCAAAAATGAGGAGTGGCGTGACTTGCAACTGGTATCTCAGATTGCATTTGGAACTCCTTGAATTGCGGAAAGAATCGGTTCCCGCCGATCGACCAAAATAATCGGGTGTGTGTGCGTTTCTCCTGCGTCGATCGAAAGAGCAAATTTAAAAAAAAAGTGATTACGAAGAAAGATTTTACACGAAAATTGACGAAAGCTTGGCGAAGGTTCACTTTTGACAAACATTTTGTGCCGAAATTGCGCAGACAAAAACGAAACTGTAGTTCGTAAGATTCTAGCTAGCTCAAAAGTCGAACTTTTCCCAGCTCCGGTTAGCGCAGAAACAAACACATTTCTTACAGACAAATATGTTTCCACTGTTTTCTTCTGGGAGTCATGCAATATATGATATTCCGTGCGCGGGGCCTTTGAAGCTTCTTCAATTTAATGGGTTTAACCACAAGTCACGTTTCGTTGAGCATAGTTTGACAATTCGGTCCCCAAGGGATATCTAGGGGACCTCTGATTGGTTAAAGCGCAGCGACCCGTTTTTGGGTCGCTAAAATTGGCGCCAATCAAGTGTGAAAAGTCCTTCGTCCGGCGGGTACTAAATAAACAAGACGAAGGACTTTTCAGAAAGTCTAGCAGACACTAAGTCATGCCTCTGACAGACAGACACCTCCATAGGCAGATACTAAGTCATGGTCCAACAGACAGACACCTCCATGGGCAGACACTAAGTCATGGTCAGGTAGATCAAGACTTTGTTTTGAATTAACCCCTTGAGAGCCTATATGACGTGCATCATGATTGTCGTCCATCAGTCCATCAGGTGTCTATATGACATATGTAAATTTTAAGAGAGTTAGTTAAACTCCTGGCACACCAGAAACAACTTTTATCGGCACCTGAGATTCATAGGCTTTTCAAGATTGCTGTGACATTATATCCATGGATATTAAATTGTGTCAACCTTGACGAAAATTAACCTCATTATGACTTCAGAAAATGTATGCGTGTCTACCCATTTTCATTGAAAATGTTGTGGCACACAGCATTCATAATGGTCAGGTACTCGATGGTTTGAAAGATGTTCACCTACAGGAGGTTCAATTGTATACAATGAAACAGTGCTTCAGGTGGCATGAATGTTATTATAACTACAGTAGACAATACAATGTTTCTCTTAATCAAAATTGATTGGTTTTATCTTATTTTAGTCTTTTCCTTTGTTTGTCTATTTTTTCACTTTGCCGTTTCTCTCTTGCTTAGCAGAAAAATTGATTTTCATTTTCTTGCGTGATATATTTAGCTTGACAAAATAGACCTTTGTTTTGGAGAGAATGTTTTGTGGTATGCTCAACCACGCTAGCCTCGGTGAACACGTCTTTCTTTACACCCTGACTTCTTTAACTAAACTTAAGTAATATAGAAATTTATTTGAAACACGCCCGCCTACATGTATACTGTTCAGCCTGTCCCAAAAGGACGTATAAGGTGTCTTGTAGTGTATTTTTTATCAGAAAGTCAGTTGCATGTAGGATTGATGTCCCTCCAGCAAGATTATTAATTGCAGAGGACTGCAACATACGGAATTTGCTACAATCTTTGTTGCTGCTTTCAATCTTTTGTTGCTGCTTTCAGGGAAGCTCATTATTTTCTGCGCTTTATAGTACTTAAGTATTTTAAAGAGTTTAGCATGATCTAGGCATTTGAACTTAAGTATTTGCATAGAGTTAAGTTATGCGACTTTGCTACACAAGTACAAATACATGTAGATCATTAAAGACAGCGGCTGGATAATAAGCTTAATAATAAATAACTTATTCATGATGAAGAGTGGTGTTTTATTGATGTAATTTAGTTACACGTGGCTCATGAAAGTCAATGAAATCAAATCCTCATACTTTCAAGAAATAGAAAACAAGTAGCGTGTTTCTATTGAGTTTAGGTATAAATGCAAGCGTTCTATCACGAGCGCTTCTCAGTATTTATTGTTTTAGATAGTGAGTAGCGTATTAGTGAGCCCTGACGGCCGTTTCTTGGCGTTTTCAAAGTGTCTTTGAAGAGGATTAAGATTAGTTTTGAACTACTAGTAGATTTATACTAAAACAACTAAATTATTCACCCCCGATTTCTATGCGTGATTTAACAATGCGTCTGTCCTGTTATTGATCATGAGTCTCGTCATATCATTGTCAAAGTAGCTGTGGAAACACTCGCCTGCGGCTCGTGTTCCCACAGCATTTCTCGTTCTCCCAAACTTCCACTCGTGTTTGTATAACTCGATAGAAACACGGTACATGTTTTCTATTTCTTAAATGATGAAGGCACTGATGATGCGTGGAATAAGGTGTATTCGCTTTTGAAAATGGAAAAAAATACATAGTAGAGATATATTACAGTGAGGACACTCGAACCGTGAACCGTGTACATTTTTTTATTGACTATAGAATGCGGGCTCGACCTTTTGATAAGAGTGTTAAATGTTTTTACACTTACAAAATGCGAAACATGTAACACTATTCATCATAAGGAAAGCCATTATTTCTTAATTGTCAAAAAAAAAAAGTACAGAAAAATGTCAAGTGTTCACGGTTCGAGTGTCCTTACTGTAAAACAATACACTGAAATGTAAGAGACTGAGAATTAATTGCGAATACAGAATCCAGGCTCCAATTGCTCGAAGGGTCACGTAATAAATCACCATTCAGTGGATAGCATGGTTTGTTTTTCAACACTCATCCACTGGATAGTGATTTATCCGGTGCATAATGTTACTCACCCAGGGGCCAGAGAAGTGATCGTCTGTTGGTTACCACTTTTGCTGAAAAATGATCAAAGCAGATGAGATGCGGTTTTGAGCTATGACAAAGGGAAAAGCAATATAATAAACACGAAAGTTTTCCCTAAACAAATCTCAGTTGAAGGATTTGGTTTCAAAGGGGCGCCAGCAACATTTGGTCAAAAATGAACTTTGTGGAAATACTATCGTATGCGGATTTGTTAAGATGTGAAACAATGTCCTGAGTTTTTTTGTTCTGTTTTCTTTCATTTGCTGAGTGGATTATGCTTTGCTTTCGAGACGTAATGAATGTCAGTATGATGCGAGTATATGGATTCTGACTGTGACTTACTCTTTCAGTCACAAACCATTAAAGTTTCAGCCCTTTCGATCATTTCCGTTACAAAGTAGTTATAAGAAGTTATAAGAATTTTAACTCAGACGTCTTTTTGTGTTCAATGACTACTCACTGCAGTGTGAGTTCTATGCTAGAGGATCTGAACTAGCCCTTGCTAAGGGAGCGTCGCATAGTAAATGACCTGACAATGTTTTACAAAATCAGTCGTTCTCTAGTTAACATAGCCCTCCCTTCTGAAATAACTCCCAGATGCCCTATTGACTTGTTCAAAGGGCCTCTACTTTCGGATAGGCCGTTACTTTCGGGGTTCAATAGGAAGGTAAAAGTAATATAATAACGTTAATTTCAGGGACCTGCTTGATTAAAAACGCCATCAAAATTTTGAGGACTAAAATAAAGTAAAGTAATACAAAGTGCAAAAAAAAGTACGCGTGCGCTTATTATTTTCAGATCATGGTATCAGATTTATTATTCATTCAAAATATTTCCCCGTTACTGATTGGTTAAAACCACACGCATAATTCACCATAACCAGCTGCTGTTGACCAAATATTGAACCAATGACGCCAAAAGTGCAGCCCGCTGCAAATTGAACCGACGACGTCAAAATGACTTCAGAAGTGCAGCCCGCTGCAGATTATTGAACCGTTGACCGAGAAAACCTGGGGACCATTGGTGAGCCGAAAAACAAAGAGAGAAATGGCGAAACTCCTTTAAGAACGGGGAAATATTTTGAATGAATAATAAAACAATTAATGAATTCGCTTTCGTAGGATATGAAGAATTTTGCAGATCTTGGAGAGATCTGAGATCTGCAAAATACTTCATATCCTACAAAAACCGAATTCAATAATTACTATAGAATTCATTTAAAATGCTTCCCCGTTCTTAAAGGAGTTTCTCCATTTCGCTCTTTCCAGGTTGTTTTTCTGCTCACCAAAAAAAAAACTCGTCCCCAGGTTTTCTCGATCAACAGTTCATTAACCTGCAGCGAGCTGCATCGGTTCAATATGCCAAATGCAAAGATTTTTTCAGATTTGGTCAACGGCAGTTCGTTTATATTGGGAATTATGCGTGTGCATAGTTTTAACCAATCAGAAACGGAGAAATATCAGTGAATGAATAATAATTAACAATTATCCTGCGAAATCGCGCGGAATATCGTCTGATACTTAGCCGACGAGGCCGTAGGCCGAGTCGGCTAAAATCAGACGATATTCCGCGAGATTGAGCAGGATAATTGTTTTATTATTCAACAAATTGATAACAAAATTAAAAGTTAAAAAAGTTTTACAAACTCGGAGCTAAAAGTTAAAACTTGTGAGATATTTCGTCCGTTTTTTTTTCAACCGGACTTCATCAGTCAATGATATGAATGTTAAAAAGATGAATTTTAAAAAGGGGTTTTAACGCCTCTTGGGGGTTAGAATTGTGTCATAGATAGCTGCTAATTCGTAACCATTGTCTCTGTTTAACGCCGGTTTCGTAAGTTTAATTTGAATAGCTTCTTTTATCCTGCGTTTGAAGGTGTTAACTTCGGTTGATAGTACTTTTGTCTTATTTGGGTCCACCGAGTGGCCCTCCAGGCGACAATGCTCGTAAATAGCTGATGAACTTCTTGATTGGTGTTCTTTCACTCTGATTTCCAGAGAGCGGGCCGTTTCGCCAACGTACTCCTTGTTACACTTCTCACAATGGATCTGGTACACAGTACCGCATTTCTTGAGATTGACAGTTGTGTCCTTGACACGTACCAATTGTGATCTTAGAGAATTGACGGGCTTATGAATAAGTGTAACCTCGTGTGACTTGAAAGCTCTTTGCAGGCGTTCCGAGATTCCTTTGATGTATGGCGTTGATGCATAGATTTTCTTCTCATTTTGAGGCTCTTCGGTATCTTCTGTTGTAGATTTTGGATGTGGTATTGTTAGCATCCATTCTGGATAGTTATTCATTTTTAGAGCTTGCTTGACGTGCTGTGTTTCTCTAGTTCTGTCATCGTTTTCCGTAACCAAGGTCTGAGCTCTCAACATCAGGGTGTTAACCACAGCTCTTTTGTGTTGTAGATGATGGTTTGATTGGAAGTTTAGGTACTGGTCCGTGTGCGTAGGTTTGCGGTACACGGAGATCTTGGTAGAACCATCTTGGTTAATACTCACACAGGTATCAAGGAAAGGAATCCTGCCATCCTTTTCCTGTTCCGAAGTGAACTGGATATGTTGGTCAATGGAGTTTAGATGTTCTGAGAAGGAATCGATGGCGTTTTCGTGAATCTTGGCCATCGTGTCATCCACATATCGATACCACATAGTTGGAGGGGTGGGGGCGGTGTCCAGAGCTCTGCTCTCAAACTGTTCCATGTAGAGATTGGCCACTACCGGGGAAATCGGAGACCCCATGGCGGCTCCTTTCTTTTGTTTGTAGAATTCACCCTGGAATGTGAAGTATGTGCTCGAGAGGCACATCTCTAGTAGAACAGATAATTGGGCGATATCTAACGGGCATCTATCCGGTAAGCTCTGGTCACTTTCCAGTTTGGCTCTGACAACTGGAATGGCTTCATTGATCGGAATGCTGGTAAACAGTGAGGAAACATCGTATGAAACGAGTTTCTGTCCAGGGGGTACTTCAAGTTCTGCAATCTTGTTGACAAAGTCTTCACTGTTGACGATGTGATGACTGTTGAGGCCAACAAGAGGTTTCATAATCTTAGCAAGGAACTTGGCAGTATCGTACATCACGCTACCAATGCTCGAAACTATTGGCCGTAGCGGTACGTCTTTCTTGTGAATCTTGGGTAGCCCGTAGAACTTTGGGACATTCTCTGTTGTGGGGTACAGTTGATTGTAAAGATAATTAGGGATTCTCTCTTCTTTGCGCCACTCCTTCAAGGTTTGAATGAGTTTGTTTTTGATGGCTCTGGTTGGATCAGATGTCAGTTTTTCATACGTATTGGTATCGTCTAGAAGAGCCTTCACCTTGTTGTGATAATCTTGTTTGTTTAGGATTACCGTAGTGCGCCCTTTGTCCGCTGGTAAGATTACAATTGAATCGTCTTTCGCCAGAGCCTTAATGGCTTCCCTTTCAGATCTGCTGATGTTTGATCTTGGGGGTTTGCTCTTGCTTACGATTTTAACTACTTCTAAGATTATGAAACCTCTTGTTGGCCTCAACAGTCATCACATCGTCAACAGTGAAGACTTTGTCAACAAGATTGCAGAACTTGAAGTACCCCCTGGACAGAAACTCGTTTCATACGATGTTTCCTCACTGTTTACCAGCATTCCGATCAATGAAGCCATTCCAGTTGTCAGAGCCAAACTGGAAAGTGACCAGAGCTTACCGGATAGATGCCCGTTAGATATCGCCCAATTATCTGTTCTACTAGAGATGTGCCTCTCGAGCACATACTTCACATTCCAGGGTGAATTCTACAAACAAAAGAAAGGAGCCGCCATGGGGTCTCCGATTTCCCCGGTAGTGGCCAATCTCTACATGGAACAGTTTGAGAGCAGAGCTCTGGACACCGCCCCCACCCCTCCAACTATGTGGTATCGATATGTGGATGACACGATGGCCAAGATTCACGAAAACGCCATCGATTCCTTCTCAGAACATCTAAACTCCATTGACCAACATATCCAGTTCACTTCGGAACAGGAAAAGGATGGCAGGATTCCTTTCCTTGATACCTGTGTGAGTATTAACCAAGATGGTTCTACCAAGATCTCCGTGTACCGCAAACCTACGCACACGGACCAGTACCTAAACTTCCAATCAAACCATCATCTACAACACAAAAGAGCTGTGGTTAACACCCTGATGTTGAGAGCTCAGACCTTGGTTACGGAAAACGATGACAGAACTAGAGAAACACAGCACGTCAAGCAAGCTCTAAAAAATGAATAACTATCCAGAATGGATGCTAACAATACCACATCCAAAATCTACAACAGAAGATACCGAAGAGCCTCAAAATGAGAAGAAAATCTATGCATCAACGCCATACATCAAAGGAATCTCGGAACGCCTGCAAAGAGCTTTCAAGTCACACGAGGTTACACTTATTCATAAGCCCGTCAATTCTCTAAGATCACAATTGGTACGTGTCAAGGACACAACTGTCAATCTCAAGAAATGCGGTACTGTGTACCAGATCCATTGTGAGAAGTGTAACAAGGAGTACGTTGGCGAAACGGCCCGCTCTCTGGAAATCAGAGTGAAAGAACACCAATCAAGAAGTTCATCAGCTATTTACGAGCATTGTCGCCTGGAGGGCCACTCGGTGGACCCAAATAAGACAAAAGTACTATCAACCGAAGTTAACACCTTCAAACGCAGGATAAAAGAAGCTATTCAAATTAAACTTACGAAACCGGCGTTAAACAGAGACAATGGTTACGAATTAGCAGCTATCTATGACACAATTCTAACCCCCAAGAGGCGTTAAAACCCCTTTTTAAAATTCATCTTTTAAACATTCATATCATTGACTGATGAAGTCCGGTTGAAAAAAAACGGACGAAATATCTCACAAGTTTTAACTTTTAGCTCCGAGTTTGTAAAACTTTTTAACTTTTATTATGTTTCTGGAGCAGGAAACAAATGTTTTTGAGGATAACAAAATTGATTTCCAAGCTCGTAACATCTTTAAACCTTTTTGTCGACATTTTTTCACTTCACTTTTTCTTCCCACGTACGAAGCTACGTATATCGCCGGATATCTGTCACCTACGGATGACAGATATCGAGAGCATCATGACCATATTTGGATAGTGTTACAATTTGTTGAATAATAATGGCTCATATACCTTAGCCTGAATTTCAGCCGCCTCCTCCGCTGGTCTCCGCTCGTTGGGTCACTCGAGGAGAGAGACGTCGTCTCACTCCCCGAGTGACCTAACGAGCGGAGGAGACGACTGAAATTCAGGTTACATATACCTTAACGGCTAAGCCAATGAGCGCTGGGGCTATACGGCGCAGGGGCGCGTCCACCGGTGGCGGATAGCCCTCCCTTTGGGGGGTTGCACCTGAATAATACGGAATAGGGTGCCGCGGACCGACATAGCCTAGGAGAAGGATAACTCTGATTCCAAAATCCGGGTAGATGGAGCTCGATAGCCTTGGTAGGCAGTCCGTCTAGGAGAAGGAAAACTCTGATTCTAAACCACGAGTGGATGGAGCTCGTTAGCCTTGGTCGGCGATCCATCTACGAGAAGGAAAACTCAGACAACAAACCAACGGGCCCTTCAGGTTTGGGAGTTGGGCGCTGGGCTAACAACCCAGTCTCGGAAAAAAACACCTGTTACAGAAACCGCAACAACAAATCCAGAAAACAACCTGGCTCCAGTAGAGCCTATGATGCGGGCTGGCGAAAGCCTTCGGGAAGCCAGTGCGCAGACAACTCTTCTGACAGCCAAAAGCAAGACCAGAATAGGGACCTGGAACGTCCGAACCTGAGTCAGGGAAATCTGCCCAAGTGAGTGGGGAAATGCATCGCTACAACCTTAAGATGCTTGGACTGTGTGAAACACGCTGGAACGGCACTGGTCGAATGTGACTGACGAGTGGCGACACCATCATCTACTCCGGACATGAGGAAGGACACCCACACGTTCACGGAGTAGCCCTACTCCTGACACCTGAGGCAGCGCAGGCATTACTCGAGCTCTCCTGGGAGCCAGTATCATCGAGACTGCTGACGGCAAGGTTCAACTCCAAGGGGAGGAAAGTCACCGTCATCCAGTGTTACGCACCCACCAACGCAGCAGACACCGAGGAAAAGGAGACACTCTACGAACAGTTTCAAGCAGTAATGGATAAGCTACCAAGAAGAGACCTGAAGATCCTAATGAGTGATCTCAACGCAAAAGTGGGGGCAGACAACACCAACAGGGAACTCGTCATGGGAAAACATGGAGCTGGCGTCCAGAATGAGAATGGAGAGCGGCTCACTGAGTTCTGCACCTTCAACGACCTAGTCATTGGAGGCACCGTGTTCCAGCACAAGCAGATCCACAAGATGACATGGACATCACCAGATGGGAAAACTGAGAACCAAATCGATCACAGGCCATCGGAAGAAAGTGGAGAAGCTTGCTGGACGTCAGAGTCAAACGAGGAGAGATGCAGCCTTGGACCATCACCTGGTGGTGGCAGACCTGATGGTCAAGCTGAAAGTCTACAGAGACCGAGCAGACAGGCCATCCCACAAATACAACGAACACAGCCTGAAAGACAAAACAAAGGCTGAGGTCTTCCAATGTGAACTGAGAAACCGGTTCAGCGCACTCGCCCACTAACCAGAAGACGCAGTAGAGGAGACATGGCACGGCCTGAGGGACACCTTGAGGTCCACATGCAACGAGGTCCTGGAGAAGAAACCTAGACAACACAAAGAGTGGCTGCCAGCCAATACCTGAACCCTCATCAATGAGAGGAAACAGCTGAAAAACGACATCAATCAGACCCAAGACCTGCAACAGAAGCAAGATCTACAGGCCCAGTACTGAGGGTTGAACTAACAGGTCAAGAAAAGCACCAGAGCGGACAAGCGGAGCTTCATACACGACCTCAAAGAAGAAGCAGAAACAGCAGATGGCAAAAGAGACATGAAGAGGCTTTATTTATGAGATCACAAGAACATTGTCAGGGAAGAACAGCGCCGTAGCTAGTATGAGGCCAACCGAGGCACTCGCCTCGGTAAAATTTTGACGAATTTCGCCGATCATTTTTATTTTACATAGGCGATCATCGGAGCCTCTCAGAAAAGATTTCGTGGCCAAAATATAACAGTTAAAAGGTCAACGCAAGTTGTTCTTTACAGCTGTTTATAGTTTTCAATTTAAACTTTTGCTTTTATATCTGTCACCTAGGTTATTAGATGGAAAGAAACCCAGAAGAGCAACAAGGGCGTCAACTCACTTACGGAGTCTGTTTCATGCGCGACAGCACTCTTTATCCAAACATCTCAACTATCCTACAGCTTATTCTCAGTCTACCTGTCGGAAGCTGCTCATGTGAACGCAGTTTTAGTTCATTGCGCCGATTGAAGACATGGTCCCGTTCGTCTATGGGTTCTGATCGGCTGAACTCCCTTTCGTTAGCATATGTTTAAGATTAAATGCAATTGGAGGCTCTAACCATTTTGGAGCGCTGGGACGCCAGTGGCCATAGACGAATCGCTCTTGCGTTCAATCAATAACACGATTTGTAAACTTGACTGGAATTTTACCAATTAAAGATCGGCATGTAGTAGCTTCTTTGTTTCATTCAATTATTTCTGTCAGGTTTACTTGCTTTTCTTTTTTTAATATATATTTTTAACGCATCATGATATTACAAAGAATTCAGCAATTCAGTCAATATACAATGAAAAAAATTACCATATCATCGATCTCAAGGGGCTACGTACGTTAACTCCAATTTTTTTTGAACAAATACTGATGGTTAACGGTCACCCAGATTATGTAGCTTGTTTCTGAATATTGCTTTTTAAATTCCACTTAAATTAACTCGAAAAAAAGTTACCGAAAGGCCCAGAAAACGCTGCAAATCGCAATTCCGAGAGACTAAAGTTCAAAATTTCTCGGGGGGGGGGGGGGGGGCCTGCCCCCGAACCCCCCTAGCAACTCCCGCCTGCCTCAGTTGGCCGTTTGGTCTGGCTACGGCACTGAAGAACAAGGTCCCCTTAAAACCAGTGAAAGACAAGAACGTCAAGACCATCACAGATGAAGCCAAATACAGAGCAGGATGGGCTGAACACTTCCAAGAGATTCTCAACAGACTCCTACCTCAAGTCCAACCTGACATCCCACCAGCAGCAAACCAGCTACAGGTGGACACCAATCCACCAACCAAGGCCGACGTCAGCAAAGCCATCAAGTCCTTGAAGTCAGGCAAGGCAGCAGGCCCAGGTGGCCTCCTCAGAGATGATCCACCCACTCCTGATGAAGATCTGGGAGACCGAGCAGATCCCAGAGGAATGGAAGAAAGAGTACCTGGTGAAACTGCCGAAGAAAGGGGACCTGTCATCATGCAACAACTGGCGGGCAATCATGCTGCTCTCCATCCCAAGCAAGATCCTGACGAGAATCATCCTGGAGAGACTCAAGAAGGCCCTGGACGTAACTCTACGAGAGGAGCAGGCAGGTGTTCGCCAAGACAGATCCTGCACAGACCACATTGCCACGCTGCGAATCATCATCGAGCAGTCGCTGGAATGGCAGTCCCCATTGTACTCAGTATTGGTCGACTTCCAAAAGGCATCGACAGTGTGAAGTGAAACGTCATCTGGAGGCTCATGCAACACTACGACCATCTTCCTTCTGGTAGTCCACTGGATTATGAAGCAGGCAACATCCGACAAGAAGACCGGCATTCAGTGGACCTTCACCAAACAGCTGGAGGACCTGGACTTCGCTGACGACATTAGCCTCCTCTCACACAGACACCAGGACGCACAGGAGAAGAAGAAGAAGCTGAGAAGACGGGCCTCAATATCAACACCAAGAAGACGGAGGTGATGCGAATAAACAACAAGGAACAAGACCCCATCGCACTCCACGACGAAGACCTCAACGAGGTTGAGAAGTTTGTCTACCTGGGCAGTGTCGACAACAAAGATGGAGGTCAGACGAAGACATCAAGAGCCGGAACAAGGCCAGACATGCATTGAACACACTCCGCCCCAGTTGGAACTCTTCACTCCTCTCCCTCCACAACAAGATCAGAATCTTCAACACCACGTCAAGTCTGTCCTGCTATATGGCTCTGAAACATGGAGAACTACCAAGTCAAACTGCAGACTGCAGACCTTTATCAACAGATGCCTCAGAAACATCATCAACCTCTGGGACAAGACTGGTGAAAGCCCCATTGAAGTGGAGATCAGGAAAAAGAAAATGTGGGTGGATCGGCCACACACGCAGGAAGTCCCCCTCATACGTCACCAAGCAATTTGACTGGATTCCACAAGGAAAGCGAAAAGTAGGAAGACCGAAACTGTCTTGGCGCGTGAGTACTGACGCAGAGGTGAAGGCCATCGGAACGACATGGGCACAGCTGAAGAGGACCTCACAGAACCGTTTGCGTTGGAGGAGTGTTGTTGCGGCCCTATGTTCCTCAGCCAATTAAAAGGCTTAAGCAGTAAGCCAATGAGAACTCTTGAATTGCATGATCCAATGATCCAGTTTTTAACATTGTATCGCCGTCTCTTTTTGTCAGTTTATACTCTCCAAGAAGGGTTGCTTGGATCTTTCCTAGTTAAGCCGATAAAGACTCTTCTATCCAGACTTATATAGGAAAGATCGAACCGATTCTGCTGTGTTACTCTAAGCAACTTCGTTCCCAGGGTCTTTACCTGGGAACGAGGTTGTACTCTAAGCGCAATTATTGTATTTTTATTTCGAAGCGTAAAACTACAGCAATTCTCTATTCTACGTAGTTCTTCTTCCAGTAGCTTGGCCGATCGAGGTAGGGGTGAATTCGAATCATGGGCAAAAGTAACGAAATAACACACAAACTGCAGTGACAAACATGACAGTAAAATGCAAGTTGTAAAACAAAATTCATTAAACTTGACGTCTCGTAAGTTGCGACATACATATTAAAAGATCCCAACTAATAAAGATAAAGCTTTTCGCTGGTAACAGTATCGTTTAGGGTAGGCTTTAGTTCCTTAATTACTAGAGTCTCCGTTATCTCGCAATGTGTATCTAACCGACCTTCTGCTATTACGTTACGTGGTCTGCCGTCCCCACCCCGTACCCAGTCAAGTCTTCCGTTTTTCGCTGACGTCCAGTTCTCTCGCGATTCTATATATCTGCGCGTTGAACGATCGAATTTTTTAAAAAAACGCACCAAAAGCGCCTTTTTAACCCGTAAAGATACGACGAGCACCCCGGGGAGTTTCCCGCCCCAAGGCCGGCCGATTGAAAACTAGGTTAAGGCCCTGTTTGCAAGCAGGTAGGTTAACCCTAGTACTAGGGTTACCCTAGCAAGAGGGTTACCCTGGCACTCGCACATTTCTTCTTATTTTCAACGACGCATTTGCAAGGTAGCTAGGGTTACCCTAGCACTAGGGTAACCCTAGTTGACTGCTAGGGTTACCCTGGCCCTAGGGTAACCCTAGCGCCTTGTAAATGTTCTGCTAGGGACAACTCGCCTACTCGCCTACTCTATTTTGGCTCTAAAAAGCAAAATATGATCACAGTACCGACAAATCAGCAAATTGTGACCCGGAAAACATCAAGTTATTTCACAATTTGTCATATTTTTGCTTTGGAAATAAATTATTTTTCAGTTTTGTTATCTGTTCGACCTTTACTTACAGGGTAACCTAAGCGTAAAGCCCCGGTCAAACGAAAGCAACATCTCAACGCAACATATCCCAGCATTTGCAAGCTCCGGCCAAACAATCGCAACATGTGAACTCAACAGATCGCAACATTGCTGGGCGCAACATCTTGCACGCTTTTGGCCACCCTGTTGCAACGTGTTGCGAGTTGAAAATCGAACTAGTGCGCATGCCTAGGCGCAACATTGTTGCACGAACCTTGCCAAACGACTACAACATAATGCAACATCCAAAACTGTTCATGAAAAATTTGAATATTTTCAAATTTGAGCCAACAACAACCAACATGTCGCAAAACGTCGCAACAGGGTGGCCAAACGCAAGCAACATGTTACGATCGTTTGGCCGGAACTTAAGGTGGCCGAACAAAGTTTTAGCGCGCGCTTTTGCTGATGCAATTCAGCACGTGCACAAGGATTTCAATAAACAAACATGCCGTCAATGTTGCCGTCAACAGAGCGATTATTTTATTTATTGTATATATAGCGAGAATTTTAGGCAATAAACCTTGCAAATAGAATTCTATATGTGCTATATTTCACCGGTGAAAAAAGCGATACGTCCAATCAGGTTTGCGTATAGCGTTCTTCACATGTGAAAAATATAACCAATCACCGTTCATGATAGAATCACTAAGCCAATCAGAGTTAAGCACTCTAATGGCTTCCGAGAAGCGCGGGCTTGAAATTAGTGTCCGCTTGAAGTTTGTGTCTCGATAACATGGCTTCGGTTCCCGTTTTACTTCACTTTCGGAAAAACAGCAATGGAATATATCTAACAAATATCTTGAGCGCTAGAACTTCAGTTTGAGAATCAATAGCCATTCAAGAAACCGAGGAAGTAAATTTAACATCAGAAAGCCAACAACATTCAAGGAGGAACATTCAAATTTAAACAGTACAGTGTAAGTCAACAGAGTCCGAATTTGTCTTTGCACAGCGCGAAACGTCGCCATGACATGATTGAATCTGACAGTAATTATGGACAAACGAAAAGATTTCTCACTATGTATTTACGAATTCTCCCCTATTATATTTAAGCTTGTGTAGGCTCGTTGTACGCCTATATCTGGACAGGAAAGCGGATTTGTTTTTCATTACGCTCGGTCATTCATTACGTTCTCAGCGTTCTGCATGTAAACTTATGGTGCCGGAAAAAAGCTAAAACTGAATGGTTGTGTTTAATTCTCGTTATATATACAATAAACAGATTACAGCATAGAAAGTGCTTTGTACGGATTTTTATTCACTCGTTGCAAAACTTTGAAAACTCACTCGTTCGCTGCGCTCACTCGTTCGTTTTGCAAAGTTTTGCAACTCGTGAATAAAAATCCGTACGTCGCACTTTCTATGAAGTAATCTATTTTTACTCAACAACCACACTATCTGTGTTGTTTTTCACTATAATTGAACGCAGTGTATTGATGGCTTTAGTCTTTTATTACAAAGATATGTTAGAAAAGGTAACGATACAAAGAACCCACCAATTTTCAGCTTTTGTTTGTTACCGAAAGAACCCAGTTAAATGTAACGCATGCGCAGTTGCTCGAAAAATTGAGACCGATTGCTTTTATAGCAGAAACGTGCCGATTTCTAACGATCCAGTCGTTAGAATTTCACGTGAATGATCTATCACGAAAAATTTGAATTTTGACATAGGGAATTTTTAATAATACAGAAAACGATTAACGGCGAATTACGAAAATCGTTTCACGTGGAGGCAAAAAAATACATTAATTCAGAGGAGATTAGATTATTGGTTAATAAGCGATGTCTGTCAAGAGGATATAGACAAACCTGACATTATTTCATCGATTAATTCCGACCACTCGGCAATTTTTCTCCATTTTAATAATATAGACAAACAAAAGCATGACAACAAGCTTCTGACTAACCATCTTCGAGAACTGAATATTTCACCATTAGATGCTTTCAGACTTTACTTGTGTAATTGATGCTCTCCCAGCTGAATGGCGCGCATTTTTAAAAACATGTAATCATTCTTTCATCGAGCCTATCAACTCACAAAATCAAGTTCAGTTACACTTAAATGGTCAAAATGTCTTACTTGGCAAAGCCGAATCAAAGCTCATTTATAAGGAAATTCGTGATTGAAGCATTACTCCACCAACAGCTCAACTCAAATACAACGCTCGATTTGCATCCGATGAATTAGATTGGAAAAAAATATACAGCCTACCACATCGTGTTGCCTTGGACGCAAAATCACGCGAATTTCAATATAAACTTCTCAACAGATGTCTTGCCACGAATGTCCTCCTCAGCAAAATTGGGATAATTCCATCTTCAGCTTGCTCTTTTTGTGGAGAAGCAGATGAATCTCTTGAACACCTTTTTGTAACTTGCTATTACACTAAGATATTCTGGGCAGAAGTTATAAAATGGATGGGCAACCAAGACATTGAAATTGAACCTCTATCTAATAAAGATATAATGTTTGGTATAATGGATTGTAATAGAGACTTATTTGTAAACCATATTTTGTTGATTGCGAAAAAATACATTTATTCCTACAGATGTAACAAAACTAAACCATCCATTATGGTATTAATCGCTACCGGATTAAAATGATTCACCAACTTGAAATAATGGTTGCTAAATCTTGTAACAAGTTGCCCTTCCATCTTAAAAAGTGGGGCAAGTTCACTGAAAACTAATGCAATTAGAATCATAATTATAATATTGTACTGCGCTTGTTGTTAAGATGTTTAAAAATGAATGTGTGTAATATATGTAAAGAGGTCCACCGTGTACGTGTATTGTGTGTACATGTATATGTAAGTGTATTTAACTTTCTAAGATGGAATAAAATAATAAAATACAAAAAAAAAAAGAAAAGAAAATCGCCTATGTCAAAATTTTATTAGAACAGTGTTAACAGAAGGGATTTAATGTCAATTCGTAGTGTGCAAAAAATTAAAAAAATCTAACGACTGAATTTTTTTAAAATATACAAAAACCATTATTTAAGCCTTGTTTTAAACCATCCCCGTTGCCATGGCAACAGCACACACCCTAGTCAAAATGCGAAAATAAACACTTCTGTAATTAACCTTTACTCTTGCAAAAAACGGGCGCCAAAGTATAAATAGTTTAAACGCTATGATGAATTGGGCATAGACACTTGAAAACTGTGTTCGGCCACCTTAACAAGCGTAAAGTTGTCTTGTGCAGTAGGGTTACCCTACCTGTAAATTTTGCTTGTAAACCCGGGCAATCTTTTAACCCTTAAAAGTGTCAATGAACATTAAAAAATGTACAAACGTTTCTGTGGCAAGTTGGCTCTTACTTACACATTCCTATTTCATAGCTGTGCTTCACGCGCGCGCACGTTCACCGTAAAGTTTTTTGTATGGCGTATGCCAACTTGCCACAATTTTTAGACGCGAGGATGAAAAGAATGTTAACGAGTTAATAGCAGAATGGAATAGAATAGAAAGAGGTCGAATACTGGACTGCTAGAACCGTGTAGAAGCGTCGAAATTGACGACCCTATGGAATTCGAGGGGCGTGTGCCCTCCCACGCAGACGTTCTTAGGCTTGTCACGCGTTCCTCCGCACGAGTGGGGAGGAACGCGTGACAAGCCTAAGAACGTCTGTGTAGAAGGCTAAGGGGCGTGGAAAAGACAACCTGAATCAAACTATACGTGGAAAGTTACCATAGGTGTATTTAATTCAGAGTATCGTAAGCAATAGATGACCTGCATAAACTGAAGGAACGGAAAAGCCAACGAAATGGCCGTCAAGAATGATGAAACAGGGCGCTTTGCTAAGGTAATGACAACACCCAGGGAAGGGTTCAACGACAAAAACCGATAGTTGCTTGCCAGAATACTTCGCGATTCCATGACAACCCCCCTAAGGCACAAGGACAGCGATTTGTTTTGCAACGTTTGCCCCTGTACTAAAAACACTGCTGTACTATTTGAATTATTAGACCCCTTATAAATGAGAACAATCTAGGCGTGGCTCTAGCTTTAGATCCTACATGAAACGGAATACATTTGATCACCAGCCGCTGTTCGGGATAGGATCGATCCCGGGCTATTAATTAGACCGGACTCGAGAGACCGGCGAAAATCGAGCCTAATAACCGAAAAGAGAGTTAATTTAGCCGTCATCTCTTCAAGTGCACCCTAGTAAATACTTGACAGCTAAAAATGTGGCATTTCATCCTGATCACCTACTCTAAGTGAGACCAACCTCCTTGATATACCCCTAAGCGAGATGACCAGAATCCTCTTCGGGCACTATGCCTGCGCTGAACGCCTGGAAGAGGCTTTGTGCCTTTGTGAAGCTAGGTCAATCTCGTTCCCAGAGTCTTCGTTTCCCTTGACCAGCGGTCGGAAAACGAGAGTTCTGGGAGCAACCATTTCAGGCATGCGCCATAGATGCAGACTGCGCAGTGAAACCATTCTCGTTCCCAGAGCCCACGATCCTTCTGGCCTGCGGCAAGAATCGAGAGCTCTGGGAGCAACCATTTTAGGCATGCGCCGAAGATGCAGACTGCGTGAGAACGGATGGGCAGAATTCGGTTATTTCCATTGTTATTTCAAAATGGTTGCTCCCAGAGTTCTCGTTTTCCGACCGCTGGTCAAGGGGAACGAGACTCTGGGAACGAGATTGCAGTGAAACCGGATGGGCAGAATTCGGTTCTCGTTTTCCGAGCCAACGGTCAAGGGGAACGAAGACGCTGGGGACGAGATTCTAGTGATTCTTGGTTTGAAGAATTTTCATTGTTTTCTTGCGCTATGAATTATGGGACAATGTCCAGTCACCATTTCTTTTTCCCGGGAGGATTCTTCTTCTGGTAGCAATACGTTGCAAAAATAATAAAAAGAAAAAGAAATAACTGCACATCATGATTGAGTTATTTACTAGTTAGCTGCATGCTGTTATTAATGAACTACTTAAGGTAACAAAATCACGAAACTTCCTCTAGCAAATACCTGTTCAACTGCCTGGCTATTGCACAACACACTCTAGAAGTCAATAACTAACGCACTACAACGCTCCGAGAATATACAATTTCCCTGAGAGTACCAACAAAATTTCATGAATGTGGCAAATTACGAAAGACGCGACCCTCTGGAATTGGTTATCCTAGGAACGACCTCAAAACATGACGGACTCTGTTAAAAAGAAAAACACTGGTATATACCTTAAAAGTCCTTTTAGGAAGGACTTGATCGATAAGAGAGCTTAATTAAAATCAGTTACCAGTTTTTATGATCCACATTTACCTTTTTTCTAAGACAACACCAAATTATATTCTCATGTACATGCTACTCGACAAATGACCTGTTTTCACAATATTCACATATGCATGTTTTATTTAACCTAAACTTGTGACAGCCCCTTGTACAAAGCGACCCTCTCTCCCAAAATTAACACAGGTTGACACTTCTCAGAATATCACCACACTCTTCAATTAATCCCCTCCAAGCCCTTTCAAGGTGTTCAAGTCTCACAATCACGACTTTCCCACTTTACAAGTGCAAGAACATAATCCATGGGAATTGGTTGGACAACAAAATCATCACAGATGAAGGGATCACCTAAATAATATACAACAGAAGAAAAATTTCAACAAAAAGATGTCTTGAATAACTTGAATAAAAATTCATCTTTCTCCACACACTTCCTACTTCCCACTGGCTGTACACCTAACTTTAAACCTGAACAATTAACACTCATGATGCACCTCTACCACCTTAGTGGGGTAAGGGGGGGGGGGGGGGGACTCCCACAGTAAACGGTCAGAGATTCTTGTCAGAACTGGGCGTGGCTCAAACTCTCTTTAACTTCTAAAAGATACCACTTAAAACAGAACAGGCACCATTGCCAGCCACTGTTCAGGAAAAGAGCCTGCCCTTTGTAGATCAGACTCAAATGACTGGCGGAAATCAAGCCTACATGTATAACTGGAAATACAAGCATTTTTTCATCATTGTTTATTTAAGTGCAGCCTAAAGAATGCTTTGACAGCTAAAAACAGTGGCGTCCCATCATGAACACCCTGAGTGAGACCAGAATCCTTGATTTATATCCTCAAGTGAGAAGACAAGCATCCAGACTTTTTCATGTGGGAGTTTCCCACAACCTCTAACACTGTCAGGACACTAAGATAAGTTGTTCATTGCTCAGGAGTTTTAGTCGGGATGTAAAAGCTGGTCTGACACAAAACAAATCATGGAAAGAAAGATGGGTGTTTACCCAGGCTAGTATAATCACCAAAAAGGAGTCTCCCAAAAACAAGGGTCAGGTTTGATGAGCTAAATAAATCACAGCAAGAGTTTGAAAATCACTGCACAAATCCCTAACCCTACAAAGTGGATAGTGCAATACAGTGGAAAGACGCTATATTATCAGTTGATGTAACACGTCTGATCTCTGCATTGCAAAAACATTAAAAATAAAACACTCAATTTGCAGTAAAAAAAAAAAGAAAATTTACAAAGCTTTCCAAATGAAGAAAGGTTGTCTACCGTTGCTACACTAGGCCATTTCTGAGTTGGCTTGCAACTGTACCATAACAACTCCTCATGCCATATCATGCATACGAAAATATGTTTCCCCTTCAGGTTTATTTCATGGAAATCGAACTTCTTTCCATATGAAAGGTTTTACATGAGGACTTGTTTTGATGCAGAGGAAAAGGCAACTTGAAAATGGCCTCTTGACACAAGATAAAACGAAGTCTAATTGCATACACTTGTCATGGTGAACATTCTTTGAACCAGAATAAAGTATTGTGTTGCCTTGCTTGACCACAACTTAGTCTCCACCTACTGATAAAATATGTCTGTCCATCTACAAGATGTTTAAATGTAATTTTCTTACACAAGTTAACTTGCAGTGTGAGCTTAACTGCAAAACAAAATTACAACATACAATTTTACAAGAACCTCAGAGAGAAAAAAAAGATTATTAGCATTACAAAAGAATTGGGAAGCTTGACGTCTTGCCTGTACATTTTCTCCCACATCATATCAAAACAGTTTATCAACCAGACAAGCACACACGTCATTTTTAAGATAACTCCTGAAGTCAGCCTCTGCCAGCTACTCTTTCATATCATCTCCCTCTAGATCTTCAACTTTTGTATCTCCTTTATTATCTGTATTGAAGACAAAACAATCACAAGGTAAAGAAAGGAGCTGTGGACTAAGTTTTTCTCCTGCCTGAGAGATATCTACTATAAGATTTACCTGAGAATTGGCTGCAACTTGCAGACTTACAAACCTAATCCAGAACTGAAAACGACTTAGGGAGGACTGTGCTCTAGAAGTGCCTGCATGCCACAGGCCACTAACTTTTGCCTTTACGCAAATGGAAAAACTTTCTTTTTTAAAGTTTTAAGTGCACCTAACCCTAAAATTTTTTTTCACTCAATCGAATCTCCTTGTTACTCAAGCATTTGGGCGCAAAAATTTTTAATTTGCTTGAATCCTTGATTTTCTGTGCCCTCTCAAAGTCGCACTTGAAGTGTTGCACGACCGAGTATTAGGGAGTCTGGGGCGGTGGTTGCTGATCATGTCTACCCAGGAACCAAACACAATGGCGCCTCAGTCTGCTCTCTGTATTTGCTTGAGAAAATGGAAAGCAAAATTAATCGTTCCAATATATTTTGGGACTAAAACATCCATTTCATCACTGGAGCCATAGTTAAGTTTCGATTCCAAAGACTCCGAAATAAACTTTGATTGAGCACTTTCGACAACTGTGAAATCACTGCTTGGAGCTTTGAGAGCACTTTGCAATATTTCAAGCGACTACGGGGAAGACCTCTTTGTGGACGAGCTGCTTGTATATTATGAATGGTCCAAAGCTAGATACGAAGTGGAGGAGGAGGAAAACGAAAAGCAGGAAAGAAAACTCAACGACTGCTTTAGATGGTAAATTCATTACCTAAACACAAGGCTCCCATGAGTGTTTAAAGCCCGTCTACAGTTGTCTTTAGGGAGAATGTATTTTAGCAAGGTATGGTTGTTCTATTAAATACAACTTGTAATTTACTTTCTGGAATGCTTCATGTTTATAAGAGTGAAGGACGTGTTGCAGTTTTTGAATAGTGATGACCTCCAAAACACTGGCATTGATCCGGCAATTGAAAATCGTAGAATTGTTTGGACCTTTATTTTTCAAGCTGCAGGAAGGAAAGCGGAAGGTAGCATTTCATACAATTACCAATGTAATTTTTTCTCAATGCTTGCAGTGAAATTCGTCGGATAAGCAAACAGGATGTGCTCCCTAAGCAGTCTGCAGACAAGTACCAGTAATATAGCGTGGTCATATTTTTGACACTATTGCACAGAATTTTTGCCGAACTGCTGTCTTCCAAACCTTCGAAAAACTCTGTGAGTCTAACATTTTTGTTATCATGCAATGTTAAAGGATTAGTCTTCGAATTTTATCTGAATGGAAAGAGAAATAAGTGTTAGTTGCGGCGTATAGTTGCGACTTGTTTACATATCAGTAAGCTTATATCTGACTGTATTCCTAAGAACATACCCGCAGATTTGAACACCTTGATTCATGATATTTTTCCTTCGGGAAAGGGGGGGGGGGGATTTTTTAATGACAGAAGTTTCTAGAGCTTACCTAGTCTGAAATGTTATCTTTTTTTAAAATTTATTTATTTAGCCTAACACCCCCCCGCCCCCCCCCCCCCGCCCCCCGGCCCCTCCTTCCCTTTTATCCAATTGGCGTTAAGTTTCGCCCAGGCCACACTTGGCTGAATTTTAGTTGGCACGGTACCTCGGAGTTCGCCTTGATCAATTAGCTTTCTATAACTGCTGTCTAAAGGAAGTCTGCCGGAGGACATCATAAAGTCCAATGAAGGTGCAAGTCTCACGATTTGCTAGCAAGCGTCGTCCATTATCGTGCATGAAGCCGTCCTGAGATGTGTTAGGCGCGGGATGTCATTTAGTCCCGTAATCGTAGTCCGTTTGGCCCGTTGCATGTGACGATAATGTTGTGCTTGCTTTAGACAGCAAAGAGTCTTAGCCACATCAATTTAGGGCTAAGACGTGCAATGGAGTAGACATTTCTAGCTGCTGTTGGCGTTATTTGGCCTAAATTTTGATGCAGCTTAAAGTGCATATGAAGTGAATATGAAGTAGCAGGTCATCTCTACAACAGATATTTTTCTAAGTGCCACGTTTCAAGGACACTGCTTTAATATTTCTAAAGATATTGTTTATTCAGTATTTTACAATTTTTGCTGCAAACAATATGACGTCATCACTGATCTCATTTGCATAATAGAAAAACGTTAATATCTCTGAAACGAAAAAAGATATTTCAAAAATAAAAACGCCATTCTTCTGCATTTTGAAAGGACTTTCAAATAAACAGAAATTATTTTTCACTTCATATGCACTTTAAGACTTAGAAAAATATCTGTCGTAGAGATGACCTGCTACTTTCCCGCCATTGGAAATCAAAATACATCCTGGACATTGCTATTTGCGAGTAAAACATGGCCACGAACAGAGTGAAAGAAAGCATGTCAAAGGCTGATCGATCGTGAGTAAACCTTTCATTTCCTTGTTTTATCAATTCCAGGCGTTTTCGGCGTAGCTAACTGTCAGACATGTCTGTAATTCGCTAGTGCGGGCGAGATTCGTTTGTGTGGTTTCCGGTCGATAATTGCCCTGTTGACAAAATGCAGCAATTAATTATGGCCCAGTTTGTTTGAAGTTCAATACAACTCTTGATGTAGGATGCTCTTGCTGAGTCCATTCAGGACGATGCAGGCCTTTAGAAAGCTACAGTCAACTCTCTTGTAAGCGGACACCCTCGGGAATTGAAAAACGTGTCCGTTAGTAGAGCTGTCCGCTTACGAGAATTATTCCCGTAAGCGGACACCAAAGAAAAATAGGGTGGATGTCCGCTTACGGGAGAGTTAATTAGCGGGTGTTAATTGTGTTTTATTGCGTAGACAAAAATAGCAACTGAAGATATAAAGCGAAACTCTTTATTACAAATGTTTCGTCGGACTCTTGTTAATGTCAAACGAACGGACAGCTTGCTTTGCCGCGGACAAATTGAAATTTGTAAAAAGCGATCCCCGCTGTTCTGTTGCTCTGTTAAAGGTCATATTTTTGTTGATTTATTGCAAATTAAAGACAAATTTCATTGCCAAGAGTCAATTATGTACATGGTGTGTCCGCTTACGAGAGAGCGTAAACAAAAGAAAAATCCAATTTTCATTTTCAAAAGTGTCCGCGTCCGCATACGAGAGAGTGTCCGTTTACGGGAATGTGTAAATAGAAAGTTTGACTGAGAGGTAAAAACGGGGATTTAAAAAGCCGTCCATAAGTAGAGCTGTCCGCTTACGAGAGTGTCCGTTAGCGGAGAGTTGACTGTATTAGATCAACTCTCCGCTGTGGTTTTTGATACCTGCACGTTCATGTTGATTTAGACTCGAATTTCATCTTAAAGCACTCTTAATTAAATTGTACATTCATGATTCCACAAAAAGACGGTGAACTTATTTATCCCAGCCTCGAAAGGCATAGAAAGAGTTATTTCCTTTTCTTTGAGCTACGATAAGACTTGTGGAGAGCTAACTCTAGGAAAGAATTGCATCCGATTATACGTGACAAGCCAAATTCTCTAGGCATGTTCTTGGGAATACAGTCAGATATATATTGGTCGTAATGCTTCGTAATTTATCGCACGACTTTGCCGGATATGTTATAAATACTGTGGGATTGGAAGATGTAGGTTGTCGTTAGTATCTCTACAAATTGCTGGTTGGTTTTCAGCAGAAAATTTTGAAAATAGCCTTTGAAAGTCTGCAAAACAAATTCCACTATGAGTTCTTCAATGGTTCTCACAGTTACATGTAGTTTGCTTGTTCGATAATTCGACAAAATCAACCATCCGTTATGTTTTATTGCACTCTCGACCGACTATCGCTAGTAAATTGTATAGTATATTTTTCTTTAAATCTGGGATATTGCTGCAACAGCCGATAGCACCTCTGAAAGGCGTTTCTGCACACTTTTCGAAGATGCTTTCCATCATCCTCAAGGAAATGAGAGGACTGGAGATATTCGATCTTCCTGGGTAGACGTCACAAGAGCTGCTGGACCCATTCTCCTCAAATTTGGTCAGGCAACAAAATGGCGGTGTTTTAGAGCCATTTTCGATATTTCTTCGGGGCACTGAAAATCAATGATTTATTCGAATTAAAAAATTTTTTCGCAGAAGTATTTCAAATAACAAATAGATTCGTTTTAGCGAGAGAAAAAAAATAGGCAGTCTTTGACTGCATGTGCCTAGTGATATGAAAACTAGTATCATCTGCAATGACTACATGATACAACAACAACAACAAGAAACTTTATTGTAAAATAAGTATCAACTGTAACAATACATAATCATGTCTTTCTCAGCGCGGAGGAATGTTTATTTGGTGGAATTTTGAATAATTATCGGCTTATCAGATAAGCTTGTTTCTGTTTTCATTTCTGTGTCTCTTGTAGCCCGTCGAGATCATTTTTTCGTCTAAATCACTTAAGAATAGTTCGAAAAAGATGTTCCCA
>JAHPZR010015026.1:0-2500 GCA_019787425.1 Platygyra sinensis | reverse complement strand
GTTACCAGGGTTTTTTATAATAGGTTCTAATTGGCTCTTGCATATGGTTGTTCTTTCGTGCACTGTGATTGGATGAGTGGGTCTCGTGGAACCATGGTTACGCTCTCAATGAATACCAGATACACAAAACAAACAGGGCAGTGATCACGGAATTACCTGGAGAGGCATAATTAAATGTAAAAGTCTTACGGAAATGTTGTTCGGAGTTGCTAACGCAATTGGTATGTTTATTTTCTTTGCCGCTTTGAACGTTCGGTTAGCATTCACAGCCTCACAGGATTTACATTTTAGGCACTTGTCATGTATGCATGTTTTGGTTTAGAATGAACAATATCCGCGACAATGGGCAGGCATCGAAAGATGAAAGATTTTCCGAAACCGGCAGGGAGATTAACAAAGACATTGTTGCCCCAAAAAACTTTCACAGATTCCCGTTGTTTGGGAAGATTGTTAGATAGTTCAAACTGCTTTTCACCACTTCAAATGCTAATTCCGTGACTCAGGTTCCGTGATCGCTGCGAGCCGCCGTGTTTATTTCATGTATCTGGTATCCATCGAGAGCGTAACCATGGTTCCAGGAGATTCAATTGTCCAATCACAGTGCATGAGTGAACAGCCATATGCAAGAGCCAATTAGAACCTATTTTTAAAAACCCTGGTAACACGCGGGTGGCGGAACAAGCTTTTGGTCGCTGATTCGCAGACGGACTATACCGGGGTTTAGTTTCGTCTGCAATGCAGGCTACCACTGAGCTGATGAGATAATTTCTACGTGACAGAAATCTGCATACAGTTATCTGATTGGCTAAGACTACCAAAAGAATCCTCATGCATGTAGCTGTGCTTTTGTCCTAAAAGTGACTGGAATTAAGCCCAAGTTGTTTTCTGCCAGAACATTTTAGTGGATCATGAAGAAAACCCACAACTACAACCCGCAAAACTTTTGTACCACAAGAAATACTATGACTTTCTCAAAATATCCATACACATAACCAATATTAAAAAAAGCCAAGATATATGCAATACTTACATTTTATAAAAGAAAACCTTGGATTCACCACCTGTTGAGTTAGGAATAAGGGTATTATCCAGAAGGTCAATGATTTGCTTACAGATGTCATTTAGCTCCTTCTCAATTTTCTCCTTGTAATCTTTGGTGATTGCTTCCTTGTTAGTCTCCCCCTTGCCTTCTGTCTTCCCCTCCAGAGAAGATATTATACGCCATGCTGCTCGACGAGCTCCAATCACATTCTTGTAGGCAACTGACAGAAGATTGCGTTCCTCACTCTGCAGTTCAGTCCCTGCCTTTGCGACCTCCTTCATATACTCTGCCATTTCTGAAATTAGAAAGTTTACAGCATGTGCTTACTCATAATACATCAAGGCTGGATAAAAAAATCCCTAGATTGATTGATTGATTGATTGATAAATCTTTATTGATAAAATTAAACTAAACACTTGCAGACATACGTGCAAGTTTACAATACAGTAGAAAGAGGAATCATCTAAAAAAATAATGCTTCCCTACAAACATTAAACTAGATAAAGTTAAAAAGGACTTTTCAGGGACTTCTGTCAGAAATACAATTTTAAAAGTGATAAAAGAAATAAAAATAATATGCACCTTTTAAATAACCAAGTTTTTAAGGCCACAGGGTTTTGCTTCATGTCAATAGTAACTATATATGCAAGGGTATCAGAATATGAAACATGCTTTAAAGTTAATACAAAACAAAGAAGGTTGCTTTTGACTCAGTAGTACACTGTTCAATGTTGGAGAAAATAAAATTCAAGGATGTTTCAAGGCCTTTTAACCCAGCGACACAGAGCTTTTTAGCATAAACACATTTTTGGATATTTGCAGCCTGGATATGATCCAAATTAGCTCCAATCTACTCAACATGGCATTGCAACATGAGAGCATGCTTTTTAACTCATTCGTGCGCGCATGCGCAAGAATGAGTTATAGCGATGTTGGGGCTTCATCCGGGAATTTGCGTGGACTTTTTAATCGGCGTGGACGGAAATTAAATGTTTATTAATTTATGCAGAAGTTAACCGGAAGTAAAGGTGGGGAGGAAACAAAGCAATGCGCGCCGGGGGTTCGAACCTCGGCCTTACTTCGGTGGCTGGATTTCAAGGCAAACTTGCTATCCACTTGGCCATGTCAACATTCCTGCGTTGAGAGGCGTTAAGAAACGATATTTATACTTGGGGTGTTACCGCTGGCCATATATGAGAACAACATCAGCCTGAACCCCCACAACACATGTTCTTGTATGGGGGTTTTTACTGTACCGCAGAAATTTGCGCTCACGGGCAAACTCATAATAACAACATATCGTCCATAACATAACATAACATAACATGACTTTATTTAACCACGAATTTAAGGTCCATACATACATAAACGTTTAGATCGACAATCAAGTCGCACACACGGTGGAACAAAGGTCTAATTTACTTATTCGTTAGCGCAGTTATACTAAGGCAGGAGCGT
>JAHPZR010015025.1:0-11464 GCA_019787425.1 Platygyra sinensis | reverse complement strand
AAATAGGAAAGTAATAACCTTAGTTAATTGATTCTAATGGATAGTTTACCTTTGACTCTTTAAAGTGTAATGTAACAAAGGGATTTAGATTTCTTTTTAGTAGTTAGTGGAAAGCTATCCCGCGTTTTATTGATCAGTATCATGGTGTCCAGTTAAAGCATGGAATAAAATATATGAACAAGGCTGTGCTGACCATACACATTATATATAACACGGCATATTTCGATGTCTGGTAACCGATGTTCCTTTGTAGCTAAAATTCAACTCACTCCACTGTGGTTGCCTCGGTAGCTCAGTAGTTAGAGCACCTTCCATGAGATCGGGGTGTCGCGGGTTCGAATCCCGCTCGGGGCATTTGATTTTTTCCAGCATTTGTTCTGTTTATATACAGATAGGCATATCAGAGTTGATCTCTCTGATGATGAACAAGGCTGTGCTGATTAATATTCTTGGTTTATTTTGCAGACGTAGTCTTTGAAGTACTTATCACGTTCCACCAAACATGAATGTGAACAAGTTTTATGCAATGTATGGCAAGGTTTAGCACTCGTAACATTTCAATTTTTATTAAGCAGTTAATTTCACGAGTTCATCTCTCGGTGGACATTTATAAATGTCAAAAATAACTGTCTGCATTCAGTGGTATTGTTTATCTTGAGGATAAAATTGATTTCGTTAGCTCCTTGGTTCAAAACTTAAGTTAAACTTAATACACTTACATTCTTCAGAATGAAATTCAAATTTCTAGCCTCCAGCGAACTCCTTCAAAATAAAATGACGCACGAGTTATCAGACTTTCAAAGCGTAGCGTATGCTTTCGATTTGGAGTGGCCACGAAGTGTTTCTTTATTTACATATGTAATACAAAACATCGATTTTGTAAAGAGAGCGAGTACTTATAACACCTTTACTGTTCAAACTTCATTGGCTGCCTATTCGTGAACGCATAGTATTTAAGATTCTTTTAATTACGTATAAGGCTGTTCATGGGCACGCCCCTAATTACATCAAAGAGTTAATTAAATTTAAGAAGCCTGGAAAATACAACCTTAGGTCAAATAGTGACAATTTATTATTAGAAATAGAGAAAGTGAAAACATATACTACCCTTGGAGATCGCGCATTTCAAGTCGCCGCTCCAAAACTATGGAATAATCTACCATTTAATATTAGAAGTTCATTATTTTTATCATCTTTTAAGAAAGCACTTAAGACGCATCTTTTTAGAGAAGCTTTTTCTTAAATATTTTAATTCTTACACGACGTATACAATTCTTCTTTAGATATTAAGGCCATTTTTATTTTATTTTTTATGTTATTCATATAATTTTAGTTAGCTATTAGTTAATTAGTTATTATTTATTATTAGTTATTTGTTATATTTATACTTGTAATTAGTTCTTTTTTTTAATGAATTTAGTTCCGCGCAGGTGAAAATGTACATTGATACTTGCGCGTTATAAGTAAATGAATTATTATTATTATTACTTATTTCACATTTAAGTCTGCAGTATTTATACCGACGTTTGTAATTCCTTTAAGCCTACCCAGCTCTATTTAACAAATTGACGTCAGTTTTTTTTTAGTCATGCGTCTGTCCTGTTATTGATCATGAATTGCGTCATAACATTGTCAATAGGGAGTTAACGAAACCACGACGGCGACGCCGAGAAAAACGTCGATTAAAAAATGAATTTATATTTTACTTACGAATCTCGCGATACTATAAAGTCATTTACTTAGTTTATCACTGACAAAGTTATTCCAAAACTCAATCCGAAACAGCGATAAATTTGAAATAAAAATTTAACATTTAGTCGTCGTGGCTCACGTTCTCCAGACAACGCAGAATTTGGTCATTTCACGTTGCTGTTTTACAGAAGCCGGCAAAGAAATGTACAAAGATTCATAACGCACGGGCACGTTGTCCTAATTAATTATTTTGTTTGTTGACGTTCCCGTTGCCGTTACCGAAAGGTTTCGTAAACTCCCTAAAGTAGCTGTGGATCCACGAGGCGATAGCCGAGTGGATCCGCAGACAACTTTGACAATGTTATGACGAAATTCATTGTCAATAACAGGACAGACGCATGAAAAACTGAAGTTTATTTGTTTTTTACCATAACAAACTATCAAATTGTCCGCTCTCGCTCGTTGCCTCGCCGTATAAATTATGAAATCATGTGTCTGTCCGCCGCTTATTGACGATAAAAGTTAGCCAATGAGCGCGCGAGAATTTGTGCTGTTATCGTAAAACCCTTATTTTCTGGCCTGCAGTACAGTGTTATTTTTGTGTATAGTAGCATTTGTCATTACTACATAGTGCCGATGAGTCTCACATTTTGTTTTATTTACTTCGTGTTTCAGTTTTTATTCGCAGTTAATATCACAATTACACGGTTGAAGAACATGTTTACTTTTTTGTTATATAGTATATCAACTTTTTGTCGTCCAGGTTGCCGAGAGCTAAAAGAGAAAATAGGCGACGAGATGACCGCTGAAATGACACAGGAATCCCACTCAGAAAAAAGAAACCCACTGGTTGCTTGAAAGTATTAAGAATATGAAATCTGCCCCTCCTTAACCCCTAGCCGAAAAATAGGATTGGGTCAACCAATTTCGACGTACATATCTCAAGACGTAACTAGCAATTAACAAAGAAAGGGAGACCTTAAAATGGTTCGAGAAATCTATGACTAACGAATGCATGCCAAGATAAAAGTTAAATAATTTCACAAAGTAACAGTTATACGATAATATTGCTTGCTTTCAGTGCGAGGCCATCAAAAATAAAAGTCGTAAATCTTCACTAATGCGCGTTATTCGGGAAAAAAATGTTCCAACAAAATTTGCGGTATTTTGTAAGGGGGCGCCATTTGATGTCCATCGGAGGTGGTGAGACACGAGTGCAATGTGCCTCTTGGGTCCCCCTTGTTATTAATGAAGCTGTCGTTTTGAGTGTTAGCAATTCGTGACATAGAGATAACGCTCAAAACGTCAGCTTCATTATGATCTCCCTCCGGCGGCTAATTTAACTTTATAAACGTCAAGTAGATAAATTATAGCTAAGTGTTTTACGTTGGACTCACAGTCACCACACTACACACACTCGCCACTGCTGCCTCTCCCGACTTTAAACCTAAAGCTGTCATTCTTTAAGTTCTTTCCCTCAAGAATCTAGATTATTTTCGTCTTCGGATGTTGTTTGGCATTAATTCTGAGGCCAAACGTGTGACCCGACAAGCGAAAAGGATAGACAGAGAGGGATCTGCTCTTCCAGATCTCGCTCGCCTCTCGCTCGCTTTTTCGATCCCCAGTCCCCACTGACCGAGAGCCTGGAACAAGCTACAGCTTACGTTCTTAACAAGATTTCTCTTTTCCATGCAGGTCTACCTGAACCCATTGCCCTTTATCCTCTCAACGAACAACACGGTGCTAAAGACATTAGTCCACAAAAGAACCCCCCAGGAAAAGTAAAAGGCGTTAAGTATGCGCCCGGAAACTACGGGCAACCCGCGGGATCCTTCTACTTCTCCGGGTCATCATCGAGTTACGTCGAGTTCCCAAATAACGGAGGTCTCGACGCAAGAAAATCCATGACGTTTGTGGCTTGGATACGACCTGAAAATTCTGCTGGGCCACTGTTTAATTACAAAGTGAATGACAGAGGAGTTTACGTCTGGCTCGAAAGCCCGAACAAGCTTGTTGCGAAGTTTGATAACCTGGCTTCTAATTTACCTTACGCTATTGAAAGCGACAAGATTCGGCTTAAAAAGTGGAATTACATTGCTGCGTCTTACGATCAATCAGATGGAACTGCCAAGCTGTGGATAGACGGCAGACAGGTGTCCCGTTTAAACCTGGGACCGTTTGAGATCGCCACTCAAGGTGATGTGAGGATGGGCGCGTTGGTCGGTGATCAGCAATTCTACAAGGGCGCGATTGCGTGCGTGCAAATCTACAACAAGTCTTTGTCGGAGCAGGAGATAAACGCTGTGAAGGATAGATGTCCAATTAAAGGTAGGTAATCAAACCATAACTTAACGGAGCTCAGTCACGATATTTTGAGTTATTTTAGCCACTTGAAAAAAATTGAAGTAATCCCTTCTAGTCGAAATATTGGCCATTAGATGTTTCCTCATTTTTCTTAAGAACTTTGTATTTTATATCACCGTACTCGAATGCGCAATAAGCGAATCAGAAGCCGCGTCTACCGTCGTGATATCTTGCGATATCAAGCACTAACCTGATATGGCTATAATATCATGCCTATCTCTTGGCCAAGTTTTTGATCGGTAAATAACTAATTGTACCGGTTTCGGTACGCGGCATATCAAGCTCGTTCGGCTCGAATGAAATTGCTTGATATGCTGCTGAAGCGAACCAAAAAGGTACGATTAAGTATAAGAAGAATACACATACAAGCACAAAAGCAACAAGCTGGACAATCTTATCTTACATGTTTCTCCAGTCGAGAATGTCTGATAATCACTCCATATTCCTCCTCCAGCGCCATTCACTGCGCGGATTCTGACCTGATACTCAGCGTGTGTCTGAAGACCAGTTAAACTAGTGCTGTTATGATTCAGCACAACCTTGAGTGACACCTGCTCATCATTCGTCACTTTGTACTCCACGTAGTATGACGTCACTAATCGCTGCTGCAGCTGCTCAGAAATTCTCCACGTGACCAGGGCTGAGTGACTGTCCATGAGTTTGACATGTACGTCACGTGGTGTGGAAGGAATCTCTAAAGGTGTCGTATAAACTTTGTTACTTAATCTTATAAAAGTGTAACCATAGTTACCAGACTATATGGACGCAATCTCTATAATAGCTACTATTAGCTTTCCTGTATGCCACGCTTTATGGCGGGAGCTCTAGACGAGGCAACGCTTGATATACGTAACAACTTGACAGAATTTATTAAAATGTGTTATGATTTCCGTCGATCGGTGTATTCGTAAAACCTTGAAGGCACAGTAAAACTATTATTTTCAGGGAAGTTGTTTCACTCTGAGTCCTGTTTTTAGGCGTAAACCTACTTTTAATTAGTTAACCAATTAGTTTCAGCAAAGTGTCCGAAATTCTTGTCCGAACTTCCACCGAAATTTAGAAATTTTTTGCATGTAATGTATTCGTTTTCCTCACCTCGCCCACAACAAAAGGGTGTGTAAAGTCAAACTCTTCATTTTCCCAAAGTCCCGAGTACACATTCATTTTAGTGCAGTTCTGGTTGTTTCCAGGACTGTTATCCGGTAGGCCTGGGCCCCAGTTGGTATACTCTAGCACAGTTCCATCAGTCCAATGAAAGTTGTTTTCTGTGTCACGTGACAGCCCTATCCACACTGGATTGGAGCTGGGATTGGCTGGTTTCACAAGTTGCAGAAACACGAAGTAGTTTTTATCTTCAGAGTTCAGTTTCGCCAGAGTTGCTTTCTCTGTCCTGCACAAGGATTGCGCTTCAGTCCAGGTCTTTTTGTCGTCGTAGAGTCTGAAGCAGGAATCTTGAATGGCATCCCATTCATTCCAGCATATCTGATCACCTGTAACGAAATGAAAGCTTCATTTTAATTTTGTCTGGCTCATGCCTTCCGTGTACTGCCTAAAAAGGATAAAAACTGTCAGAAAACAAGATTCCTTGTTTAGAATAAAAAAGGGTCTAGTCTTGTCCTAGGCTCGCAATGATTACAGAGAGTGGGCTAAATTTACGCAACAAGGAGAAGAGGATACGGGACTAGAGCGAGAGCTCTTCCAAGTCCCTTTCCCTTTCTGGTTGAGCAAACCAACAGGCTTATAAGATCTACGTGCATTTAATTCAGTTCGTGTTATATATGAAGGTTTTAAAAAGGTCTGCGTCAGGCCAGTGGATCATATAACCGGAGCTTATTCCGGTTTCTGTAGCATGAAGCGACTTGGAATATTTCTCCTTCCTCCTGGATGGGATGCAAGTCCATCGCAGGATTAACCCTCCAACATTATATTCGAAGTACTTATTTTACACCTGGATGGGAAGAGGCACTGTGAAAGTAAGGTGTCTTGCCCAGGAATACAACACAATGACCCGGCAGGGCTCGAGTCCAGACCGCTTGTTCCAGAGCTAAGCGAGCTAACCATTACAGTGCACCTACAACAGATATGATTCCAACCAGAAATTTTACTTACTGAACATAATAACTTCATACACATCACTTGCCATCTTCCCGCCTTTTCCAACCTGGCAGTCCGCTGACAGGCCGTACTTGTTGTATGTGTCTTGCGCAGTAAGGCTCGAAAGACAGCGTCCGCCATCTTGAATTGCGAAGTAGAAGTAACCGCGTTTGAGAGCAACGCGGGCACATTTCTGTTCAGCGTCCTCTCTTGTTTTCGGGTCGCCATCTAACAAGACGTCTTTACCTTCTAATGAGGGGATTGCTGCTGCAGATGATTTGTCGGCATAGCAACCGATATGGTGTGATTGCACTGAAAAGGAAAACGAACACTGTCAATAAGCATGGAAGTTAACAGATACAGTCGAACCTCCACTAACAGCCATGGCCACGTCTCGACAACGGCCACTTGTTTTGGTACCGGCGGACAGTCCATACTCTCAATCTTATAATAGGGAGTTGATAAAACCACGACGGCAACGGAAACGGTAACGTTGCTAAACGAAAGGATTGATGAGCAGAACAATAGCTGTGCACGTGCGTTATAAACTTTGTACATTTCTTTACCGTCCTCTGCAAAACAGCAACGTGAAATGACCAAATTCTGCGTTGTCTGAAGAACATGAACTAGGAAGGCAAATCTTTTAACATTCTATTTCAAATTTTACTCGGTGTCTCAGATTCAGTTTTGTGATAGCACTGATAGTGATAAACAAAGTAAATGATTTAAGAGTATCTAGAGATTCGTAGATAAAATACAATTTTTTTTTAATCGACGTTGTCTTCGGCGTCGCCGTAGTGGCTTCTTAAACTTCCTTTTAACTTCTCTACAACGGCTTCCTCTCCACCACGACCACCTTTTTTAGTCGTGGTGGACAGTCCATACATTGACTCTTAGCAACAGCCAGTTATCACGGACTGATGAACGATGTATACAAAACCCTACTTTGTATTGTGCAAAGGTCAACAGTTTTGATCCTTATCGCGATCGATTCGTGGGCCTCTAGCTGTTCCTCTTAAATTTCTGTTTTATTGCTACGTTTTGAAGTATATATGCTTAAACAAACATTTTTGAAACAAAAACTTCTTGCACACCTGGAAAAGGTGCCTATTTCACCCTAATCTCCCCAGCTCTCTCCAAGGGACACTTCTGTCTGTTTCTAGTTGGTTGTCGAAGATGGCCGTGGTAGAGAGGCTGGACTGTAGATTTTATCTTTCCTTCCAAAGATGTCATGTAATGGACCTATTGTTTTATCACTTCCGTGTCATACAGCTAACACCCTAGGACCAAAGCTACGAACATTATAAGTTTTTCACAGAACTGAAGCAACTTCGTACCCAGAATTTTCCACAACCTCATGCACCGCAAACCTCTCCTTTACAAAGAACAAGCCCTGTGCTACGTTGTTTCCTGTTCTTAAAAGAAAATAACATCTGAAGAGGCAGAATCCCATTAATTACCATCTGACAATTTCACAACCCACTCCGATGAGGGGTCCCTCCGATGAGTTGCAGACGAGCAGCTTAGGACAGAGTAGGAACGGACTTGAAAATGAGGTTCCCAGTTCGTAGTGTTTAACATTTCCATCTTTCTCTACCCTATCTCCTTTAGGGTTTATTTTTATCGCCCTTCTGTATTTCTATCTCATTAAACTTCTTTTTGTCGGGATTACTTCAATTTTTTTCAAGTGGCTAAAATAACTCAAAATATCGTGACTGAGCTCCGTTAAGTTATGGTTTGATTACCTACCTTTAATTGGACATCTATCCTTCACAGCGTTAATCTCCTGCTCCGACAAAGACTTGTTGTAGATTTGCACGCACGCAATCGCGCCCTTGTAGAATTGCTGATCACCGACCAACGCGCCCATCCTCACATCACCTTGAGTGGCGATCTCAAACGGTCCCAGGTTTAAACGGGACACCTGTCTGCCGTCTATCCACAGCTTGGCAGTTCCATCTGATTGATCGTAAGACGCAGCAATGTAATTCCACTTTTTAAGCCGAATCTTGTCGCTTTCAATAGCGTAAGGTAAATTAGAAGCCAGGTTATCAAACTTCGCAACAAGCTTGTTCGGGCTTTCGAGCCAGACGTAAACTCCTCTGTCATTCACTTTGTAATTAAACAGTGGCCCAGCAGAATTTTCAGGTCGTATCCAAGCCACAAACGTCATGGATTTTCTTGCGTCGAGACCTCCGTTATTTGGGAACTCGACGTAACTCGATGATGACCCGGAGAAGTAGAAGGATCCCGCGGGTTGCCCGTAGTTTCCGGGCGCATACTTAACGCCTTTTACTTTTCCTGGGGGGTTCTTTTGTGGACTAATGTCTTTAGCACCGTGTTGTTCGTTGAGAGGATAAAGGGCAATGGGTTCAGGTAGACCTGCATGGAAAAGAGAAATCTTGTTAAGAACGTAAGCTGTAGCTTGTTCCAGGCTCTCGGTCAGTGGGGACTGGGGATCGAAAAAGCGAGCGAGAGGCGAGCGGGATCTGGAAGAGCAGATCCCTCTCTGTCTATCCTTTTCGCTTGTCGGGTCACACGTTTGGCCTCAGAATTAATGCCAAACAACATCCGAAGACGAAAATAATCTAGATTCTTGAGGGAAAGAACTTAAAGAATGACAGCTTTAGGTTTAAAGTCGGGAGAGGCAGCAGTGGCGAGTGTGTGTAGTGTGGTGACTGTGAGTCCAACGTAAAACACTTAGCTATAATTTATCTACTTGACGTTTATAAAGTTAAATTAGCCGCCGGAGGGAGATCATAATGAAGCTGACGTTTTGAGCGTTATCTCTATGTCACGAATTGCTAACACTCAAAACGACAGCTTCACTAATAACAAGGGGGACCCAAGAGGCACATTGCACTCGTGTCTCACCACCTCCGATGGACATCAAAATGGCGCCCCCTTACAAAATACCGCAAATTTTGTTGGAACATTTTTTTCCCGAATAACGCGCATTAGTGAAGATTTACGACTTTTATTTTTGATGGCCTCGCACTGAAAGCAAGCAATATTATCGTATAACTGTTACTTTGTGAAATTATTTAACTTTTATCTTGGCATGCATTCGTTAGTCATAGATTTCTCGAACCATTTTAAGGTCTACCTTTCTTTGTTAATTGCTAGTTACGTCTTGAGATATGTACGTCGAAATTGGTTGACCCAATCCTATTTTTTCGGCTAGGGGTTAAGGAGGGGCAGATTTCATATTCTTAATACTTTCAAGCAACCAGTGGGTTTCTTTTTTCTGAGTGGGATTCCTGTGTCATTTCAGCGGTCATCTCGTCGCCTATTTTCTCTTTTAGCTCTCGGCAACCTGGACGACAAAAAGTTGATATACTATATAACAAAAAAGTAAACATGTTCTTCAACCGTGTAATTGTGATATTAACTGCGAATAAAAACTGAAACACGAAGTAAATAAACCAAAATGTGAGACTCATCGGCACTATGTAGTAATGACAAATGCTACTATACACAAAAATAACACTGTACTGCAGGCCAGAAAATAAGGGTTTTACGATAACAGCACAAATTCTCGCGCGCTCATTGGCTAACTTTTATCGTCAATAAGCGGCGGACAGACACATGATTTCATAATTTATGCGGCGAGGCAACGAGCGAGAGCGGACAATTTGATAGTTTGTTATGGTAAAAAACAAATAAACTTCAGTTTTTCATGCGTCTGTCCTGTTATTGACAATGAATTTCGTCATAACATTGTCAAAGTTGTCTGCGGATCCACTCGGCTATCGCCTCGTGGATCCACAGCTACTTTAGGGAGTTTACGAAACCTTTCGGTAACGGCAACGGGAACGTCAACAAACAAAATAATTAATTAGGACAACGTGCCCGTGCGTTATGAATCTTTGTACATTTCTTTTCCGGCCTCTGTAAAACAGCAACGTGAAATGACCAAATTCTGCGTTGTCTGGAGAACGTGAGCCACGACGACTAAATGTTAAATTTTTATTTCAAATTTATCGCTGTTTCGGATTGAGTTTTGGAATAACTTTGTCAGTGATAAACTAAGTAAATGACTTTATAGTATCGCGAGATTCGTAAGTAAAATATAAATTCATTTTTTAATCGACGTTTTTCTCGGCGTCGCCGTCGTGGTTTCGTTAACTCCCTATTGACAATGTTATGACGCAATTCATGATCAATAACAGGACAGACGCATGACTAAAAAAAAACTGACGTCAATTTGTTAAATAGAGCTGGGTAGGCTTAAAGGAATTACAAACGTCGGTATAAATACTGCAGACTTAAATGTGAAATAAGTAATAATAATAATAATTCATTTACTTATAACGCGCAAGTATCAATGTACATTTTCACCTGCGCGGAACTAAATTCATTAAAAAAAGAACTAATTACAAGTATAAATATAACAAATAACTAATAATAAATAATAACTAATTAACTAATAGCTAACTAAAATTATATGAATAACATAAAAAACAAAATAAAAATGGCCTTAATATCTAAAGAAGAATTGTATACGTCGTGTAAGAATTAAAATATTTAAGAAAAAGCTTCTCTAAAAAGATACGTCTTAAGTGCTTTCTTAAAAGATGATAAAAATAATGAACTTCTAATATTAAATGGTAGATTATTCCATAGTTTTGGAGCGGCGACTTGAAATGCGCGATCTCCAAGAGTAGTATATGTTTTCACTTTCTCTATTTCTAATAATAAATTGTCACTATTTGACCTAAGGTTGTATTTTCCAGGCTTCTTAAATTTAATTAACTCTTTGATGTAATTAGGGGCGTGCCCATGAACAGCCTTATACGTAATAAAAAGAAAAAATACTATGCGTTCACGAATAGGCAGCCAATGAAGTTTAAACAGTAAAGGTGTTATAAGTACTCGCTCTCTTTACAAAATCGATGTTTTGTATTACATATGTAAATAAAGAAACACTTCGTGGCCAGTCCAAATCGAAAGCATACGCTACGCTTTGAAAGTCTGATAACTCGTGCGTCATTTTTATTTTGAAGGAGTTCGCTGGAGGCTAGAAATTTGAATTTCATTCTGAAGAATGTAAGTGCATTAAGTTTAACTTAAGTTTTGAACCAAGGAGCTAACGAAATCAATTTTATCCTCAAGATAAACAATACCACTGAATGCAGACAGTTATTTTTGGCATTTATAAATGTCCACCGAGAGATGAACTCGTGAAATTAACTGCTTAATAAAAATTGAAATGTTACGAGTGCTAAACCTTGCCATACATTATTGCTTAAAACTTGTTCACATTCATGTTTGGTGGAAATTATAAGTACTAAATGGGAAAGTAATAACCTTA
>JAHPZR010015024.1:0-13471 GCA_019787425.1 Platygyra sinensis | reverse complement strand
CCGCCATTTTGTTTTTTTCTCACACTTTACGTCACGTGCCTTAAAGTAACCAATCAGCAAAAACCGTTCGCCAGGCGAACGGTTGGAAAAGCACAAACAATGGTGTGATTACAGGCGGATTTTTCTCGGCTCGCGCCTCGCGCTCGCCTTGCGCCTCGCGCGCGCGCACTAGCATCGCGCTAGAACCCGCTAATCCGCCTGTTCTGCAGGCTAGATAAAAATAGGTTTTTTTTGACAAAAAATGTAATAACAAATTCGCATGTGAATGATTTGCGCGATTCTTGCGTTCCTATTGGATAAGCATATTTGTCCTTTATTTAGTTTGTGTTGTGTCCGAAGCTACCTGTAAAATTTTCAGTTGAACTTTGCATTTGACTAGTGCAAAAGTTATGGGGTTTCTAACACCTGAACAAAAAGCTAGAATCGTTAGACTTCAATCAAGGGGAAAAGGCCCTTCTGAAATAGTAAAACTTCTTGCCGAGGATGACGTTAAAATTAGCAGATGGAGTGTCATCAAGTTTCTAAAGCGGTATCAAGAACGACAGTCACTCGAAAACGCCCCCAGAACAGGACGACCATCCGAAGGAGTCACCATAGAAGTTATGAACTTCATCGACGCGGAAATGGAGAGAAACGATTTGATGACCTCTCCCTTACTGGCAAGGAAAATTTACGAGAAGTTCGGGCTGAACTTTTCAATCCAGAAAGTCAAGCGTCTGCGAAAGAAACTTGGCTGGGTTATGACTAGTACTAAGTACTGCCAGTTAATCCGAGAAGCAAACCAAGTTAAACGGTTGGAATTCAGCGAGCAGTGTCTCAGTGAGAATGAACAGTTCGACAACGTGATTTTCACAGACGAATGTAGTGTTATGAAATGGGAACAACCGCAAGTAAATGGCCGACCGAAGCATCCAGTGAAAGTGCACATTTGGGCCGGAATTTCTAAACGGGGTCGTACGAGGCTGATGATCTTCGAAGGAATCATGGATGCTGAATTCTATGTGACAGAGATTCTGACCAACGGGTTGCTGCCATTCGTCCGACAAACTTTCCCGGACAGTTTTCGGTTTCAACAAGACAACGACCCCAAACATACCAGCAATCGAGCCAAATCCTTCATGGAAGAAAATAATATCAACTGGTGGATTACGCCTGCCGAATCTCCAGACCTGAACCCGATCGAACTTCTTTGGCACGAACTAAAGCATTTCACACGGAACACTGTGAAGCCCCATACCAAGGACGAGCTTGTGAACGGAATCGCACGGTTCTGGGAGGAAAGAGTAGACGCGGAAAAATGTTCCAGATACATCGGACATTTGCAGAGTGTGCTGCCAATAGTTGTCGCCCACCAAGGAAAAGCTTCTGACAAATAGTTGCCAAATCCCTAAAAACGGCTCCTTTAGGAGCCACCAATTGTAATAAATGTCAATGGCCAACATGAATTAATAAATAAAAGTTCTGTGCACTGTGCGAAGTTAGCAATAAAACCACATAGAAACAAAAGGCGCAAAAAAATGTATGTTCAAGTTCAACAAACCGTAAACATGTGGCGCCAAAAGTCTGGCTGTCTCGACTTTTTGAAAAATTAATTTTTCAATATAGAGAACCGAAAACCGTGCTGTTCGAACGTAGAAGGCCTGAAATCGAAGGTTACAGCTCACAAAACTTTTAAAAATAGATATGACCAAATTCGTGCAGGTATAAAATTTATTTACCGCCAGAATACTTCCGTGATCGGTTACAGTGTATTTTGACAGACAAACACGCAACGTTTGACCACCAATTAGGACTTGTTCTTTTTTTCACGCTGCAATGCAACCGAATGTATTTTCAATCGAGAAAACTCACAACCATATTTTATTTTGGTACGAGATTCATGTATTCTTTAGCATAACAGATCGCAACTAAACTCCCGTGTGCCCTTATCTGTAATTACAATCGAATCGATCGCAAGCAACTTGGTAATTATTTGTTTTCGAATTCTAAAGTGAGCGGAACGATTGCTCGCAAGACTGGTAGTCTGCATGTACATGTATTTGGTTTGCGGCCTGTCTGTGAAATTAATTTCTCGAGGGATCAGTCAAGCGGCAAGCTCATTAACTTTCTCGACTCGCAACTCGAGACTCGAGACTCGAGACTCGAAACTCGATACTCGAAATTATAGAGGCTCGAGGCTCGAGGGACTGTCAACTTACTTTTGAGCAGTACTGTAGGACATTCATCATCTCTAAATGTTGTTGCGATGTCCACATGTTCACTGCAATACCGTGATCCTTTTGCTGGTGTATTTTGACAGCCTTCAATTAAAAATGAGCAAAACTTAATTTACTGCATGTACATAGTGGCCACATAATGTTTAAACGTTGGTATTGAAGAAGTGAATTACTCTGTGATGGTACAATATATTGGGGTATATCCTCTTTTCACAGAGATGAGAGAGTTCAAATCTAAAGATCAGGGCATCTGATGAGATGCAGAAAAAACTTCAAAAGCATGCAGAAACTTTCGACAGTATTATGCACATAAAGAGATGATTAGCCAAAGAACAGGCTGCATTATGTAGAAATTTGAACAATATGTGAAAAGGCATTGATCGACTTCTTTGATGGAAGAAACGCGACTTTAAAATAATGAGCCTGGCTTCACTGTTTGCTTGAGAGGATAGTACATAGCTGCTTTCTCACTTTTGTGGGGAAATTTTGTTTGATGTGGAAAAATGCCTTTAAGATGCCAAAGAAGCAGACATTTTCAAGTTATGCTGGTCTACACCACCACATTCTGTCAGATGCCCAGAAAGATTATTCTTAAGGGTGAAATTGTTTCTTGAGCTTCACATTATTCCTTCATGATTGAAAAACATGCCACGAAAATAATGCATTAGTTTACAATAACTAAAATATGACTGTACAACTTTTTTAAAAGTATTTTGTTTTACCAACAACAACGGTGCCTTCTAAATCATCAAAATAAAGCTCTCCAATATGTTTGCACATGCAAACTTGTTGGGCGTTTTTCATATTACCATCCAGCACCAAAACAGTTTTGCATCCAGGAGTATCGCAAGCATCATCTAAAGAAACATATGAATAATAAAATTACTTTATATTGAACAAACAACAAAGTTGTGCACTGTAATACCAGAAAATATCAATAGTCCCCCCACAGAAGGAATTGGAAATTCCAGGTGGGTGGAAGTTTTAAAGCAACAAAAAATTTAAAGAAAGTTATGCAACGGAGTTAGAATTTTCAAAAGAGTGGGGAACTCTTATAAAACAGCCCTTCCAATGAAGAGTTATGGATATTTGATAAACTACACAATAAGCACAAGTAAACAAACTTTCATTTTTAACTCGTGAAGCGCATGCGTGAACCGAGTTATCGTGAGTTGTGGGTAAATGTGTCGCTCGAATGGGCTGTAAACTTTATGCAAATGAGGTAGCTCGCAGCTTACTTCTAAATTGCTGTCTATCTTTAATTAAAATAAGCTGTTTTAAAGGTCTAAATTAAAAGATATATTAAAGTTAAAGAAGACTCAGCTACCGAAATCATAAAATCAATGAGCAGCACAAGTTCTCACTGGATGCTGAATTCATATGGATTTTACAGAGGAAGTCGTTGAAGTATGGTTTTATGGTATGGTAAATGCGCATGTTAGCAAGTGAAATGATATAAACACAGAGCTATTTTATTTTGTATCACTAAAAATAAGGGAAAAAAAAGAGAAAAAAAAAGAAATTAAAAATATCGGCCCACACCTGGAGTCGATCACGGTACACTCGAACGGCAGAGATGCTCAGTACCACTGAGCTATGACAACATTATATACACACCATCAAGGAAATAAACATCCTATTTAGTATCAACCATATTAAAGACCCCAGACTACTCAGCGGGCTCGAGTCTGTACGAGGATTTTCTGGGGCTAATTTGTCCTAATTACCAAACGACTGTCAGTGAGTATATTTGGTGTTTGTGGATTTTTCGGACACTCGAGAGTGCCTTTTTTAAAGCCTAGCTATATATAGAGGTCACATGTGTTCATTCGTCGGCAAATAGAGTCGCAAAGTTTGTTTTGAGGGAAGGTCTTTATGGCTTGTTTTGCACCAGGACCCTTCGCAAGCTACACACAACACAGTTAAGCCTAAACAAGATGTTTTGTTCAAGAAGCTTGATTTCGAAGAAATCGGAGTGAATCAACGTAGTAGTTAAAGAATACATTAATTGTTGCGATCACTGACTGGATCTGGAGAGAGTTTAACATTCACCATTATGGGCCGTTTGTGTTGGACGTTTTTCGACATGGTGAAAGTAAAGTTGTTGACGCAGTTTGTCTTGTTGTTTTTCCTTTGATTTCCTTGAAGAAAGACCAGGTGTCCAGCCTGAACGGGAAAGGAGTCAAAGCTGTAGTTTTGGGGCCAGAAAGTTCTGACACGGAAATTAAGGATGCTTTTGAAGGTAAATACAAAGTCCGTGTGTTTGCTAAGTCTGTGTTCTGTCAACGGTGGGTTTTGAATACAGACTGCGAATTTAAAGCAGTTTCCTGGACTTTACAAAACAAAAAGGTAATGTACAGTATTACATCCAATTTTAATTCAAATGTTTGAACCACGAGTAAAGCCACGGCCGATAAATTGACTGCAAAAGCCGTCGGCAAAAACTCAAGCTCAGTCCGCATGTGAAGAATTAGTTGAAACATGCTGTCACTATCATGCAGCGAAGCACGTTTGCAAAATTTTGAACGCTTTATCCTTTTTAAATAGTTTTTTCTGCCTCATCTTGAATAAAAATTTATTGTTATTGAACTTGCTGTTGCATTTCTTTCATTTGGTTACCTTTCTTTGGCAAATTTAGGTGTTTAAAGTTAACAGTATTTTTGCATTGTGGATTTCTGCATATTTAATTTACAGCTACCTCCGCAACGTGTTTGTTTATTTTATTCGCGTCATTCAAATACAGGTTTTTAGTTTTTTTCAGCTGCTACAAAACACCTGAGAAAAGAACTAAGTGGGCACTAATTTAGCACAGTTGAAATACGATTTATCGCAAAATAATTGGCTGTTTTTGTCGTCTTTTTTTTTACAACTTTCATCTTTCTTTCACTACGCTGTATTATTTGTCGCAGATGAAGAAATTTTCGGAATTTTTTGCCTCTAAATATTGTTGTTTAAATATATCTTTTCGCTTTTATTTTCCAGTATTTTCTCTAATGTTAACTATCCGCACTATAGTAAATGAATTGAAATTTTGTTGTTTTCAGTGTCATTTTGTCCTCCAAAGTCGGCATAATTATTAATGCCTTGAAATCTGATCTTAAACATGGTTGTGATTACTGGGCATATGGTTTATTACTCTCCTTATGCTGGCTCTGAAATATTTCAAACAAATTCCAAGGAATAAGGGGTAGGCTGTGAATCATTACGTCACACCCAGATTTTAAATTTGAATCCGAGCTAGTGGAACAAGTTGCTTTCATTTTATCGAAGTAAAAGTCTACTTTTGGCAAGTCTAAGTGGAGGCGTTCATGCAGCATGTAAACATTAACTTAAAATGGCACCCTGGAACTGAGCTCTTTCCTGTGGATACTATAGGCAACTTGTTCATTCTATATTCTTCGTTATTGGCATATTACATTGGTTACGTGAGTTGGAAGTCTTTTCCTCTCTGTTTGCCTAATTTTCTCTAACTTCCCTTGACAAAGGAAAACAACCTTCATTTCCTCGTCGCCTTGTTGCAACTTGGAATGAAAATATCGCCGAGACTTTGCATTTCACTGAATGTTTACATCGGAAACTTCCATCAAAAATGTCTTGAACATGGCCTTGTACAATCCTTATAAGCACAAGATGACAAGTCCAGTTTGCAACAAAACTTAAAACTAGTTTCTGTTTATCTCATTTGATAAAGAGAGAATGGTTAATGTTTTCATTAAGACAGTATTGCCTTGATTTTTCAATATTTCCAATGTTCACTTTTTAACCACATTTGCTGTCAACTATTTCTTGGTGAACCAGAAACAAAAATGAAAAATGTTTAATACATGACATCCGTCCACCCTTGTCAAATGTATAAGCATGATCATTTCAATTGTAATGCCTTCTTATCCAACTATTACTTTTTTTTTCTTTGGTACGTTATGAGTGAACACTGAACCACTGCTCGTACTCTAAACATGAAAATCAGCCACAATATTCCCTAAACCAAATAATATTAAACATAATCCAAAAAATATTTCAACTCATTTGTTCACTTCATGAGTTTGCTCACACTGCACTTTGATTAATAGATATGATCATTTAGAAGGAGAGGTGACCCTGGAAGTGACCTAGCCATTAGGAAAACCAAAGAATTATTCATTTAGTTACTTAAACAAGAAAATTTATTTCTGTATCAATAACATTGACAAAATTCTCCAAGTTAACTTACCACAGCTCATTTTTATCATAGGGAATATTGTTGATAGGAAGGTCATATTTTCCAATAACTTCAATTGCAGCAAACAGCAAGAAAGCTTCCTCCAGTCTCCTTTGATCCATGCAAGTTCTTTGTTGTAACATCAAAACCATTTCTAAAGTGGAATCCCTTTTCAAGATGAAGCATCATAAAAACATTACAATTTTGTTCGAAAATATTTTGGAGCACATGTCAGGCTCTGCCATTAATTAGGAACCACCATTCACTCAGTAAGAACCTTTGCAATGCATCATGTAGCTATCTTAATTTCTGCATGTTGCAAATTCCACTCCTTTATCACCTCCATGTAATGAGAGTTCCCCGCAATTCTCCCCATCCCTAGCCAGCAGCTGGATCAGACATGAACAGTTTTGCTGGGGTATCTTATTGAACAAAATCGATCAAAAATCCATCAAACAGCTGGTGTTTAATTGGATTCAGCAATCAAATAGAAATCAATTATTTTACCTATATTTCGCTGTAAGTTAGATCTTAGAACCAATCAACAAAATTAAACTGTCCTGTAGTGTTAGTGTCTCTAACGTTTCCCCCCTGCAGCCAAATTCCTCAAGATGACAAATCCATTCCCACGCATCTACACTGAACCTACATTCTTTGTAGGCTTTTCACTCACAAAATCATGATTCTTGTGTTTCCTCCCAGGTTTCCTGGATAGCCAGGTGAAAACGGGGCTGCTAACGATTGTAGAGATTTGACCTTAAAACTGAATTACCACAGACCAGTACCTATCATGCTATCATGCGATGTGAAATTGCTTTATTGAACGAGAGATTGGTAATCAAAGGCATGTTTGATAGAGTTAGTTCACCAATTGTTTGAAAAATGTTTGATTGGCAAAATTTTATTGTGAGTTCGATTATGTTTGATTGAGGTTAGTAATTGAACGATAGTGTTGGACTGTGTTCGATTAGATACCCCGTGGGTTTCTTACAGTTTCGACTGACAAGAACCACAATTGCAAAAAATACAAACAATCTTTTACTTACCTTTTCATTCGTTTACATCCAACACTGCCATTTATTTCAGAATAGCCTTCCTTTGAATAGTTGAATTGCCTATTGTATGATGAGGCAAAGTAGAAAACGGTACTGCTCCAACATTCAGCAGGCTGGCACATTGACGAATTAGAGAAAGATGAAATGCAGTGTCCTCGGAAGATAACAGGAACTCGTTGTTCAAGCACCCTGCATCAATATGTTTCACTCCATCTTCCGTCCAAAAGCCATAGTGCTCATAAACCTTACAGCTTCTGAAGTTCTTAATAACACGGCTTCCAAGATAAGTTCAAGTTTAGGAATGGTAAATAAGACAACATGGACCCTCTTCTTTTCTACTTTCAGTGCCTTTCCGCATTTCCTACGTAGTTTCCTGGCACTGATCAAAACACTTGGTAGCGGTAACCCGCAAGAAATGGAAAAATCATGAAATTCCTTAAATTGTTTGTTACTGGGTTCTTGTAATACTGGGGTACATCTGAACCAAACTTTGCGCCTGAGCCACAAATGTAGCAGTGTCAGCGTGACTCGAATCCGCACTCAAATCATTCGACTCTTCACGGTACATGAATCGCTTCACTACGTCACTTAACTTTAGAAAAGCAAGAAAGACGGTCTCCAATCAGATGGAACACAAAAAATAATCGTAATAACTTTGCATAATCTGTAAACACTCCAGCCATTACACCTCCTTTGCAAACTCAGTGCTATGCTGGCTTTGTCAGATCTACAGTTGCGATAGTAACCATCGATGCAAAACCAGACCCCACTCTTGCCTGTCCCCTGTTATTTGTGGTCATCGCAACTCATTCAACCATCAAATTTTGCAATCACATTTGAAATTTGATAAAGAATTTAGTTATATTTTCGATAGTGTAATGTGCTTTCGCATCTTCCTTTGGAATAGAGAACCCTAAATTCTAATGTTACGTGAATATCTTTCGCAAAACCTGTGTGGCAGGCTTCAGAAGGGGAGGGAGAGGGAGTTACAGGTAAATGGGCGAGTGCGGGGAAAAAGGAGCGCGTGCGGGAAGCGACAGAATGCTTTGTATGCTCACTCGTGCGCTCCTTTTTCCCCCTTCCATACAGATAGATTCAAGAACTCTTACATTAATCGCTTAATTTTTAAATACAATTTAGCTATGTGAGTGTATTTTTTAATTGTAAATAACTTAGATATATATACTTTTTTTTACTCAATATGGTAACATAAGATATGTACTTTTTATCTTGTGAGGAAATAAAGACCACCAACCAACCAACCTTCCAAGCACCACCTTTTCACCCCCTCTCTCTCCCCTTCACAACCCTGCCAAGCAGTACTTTCCCAATTTGTGATATTTTGCTTTCGCTCATGGAGACAACAAGATATTACAAGCATTGATTAAGAGAAATTGTTCGAAGTCTGTTAACCTCAGTTTGTCATTGTTTGAGGATTTGTGATAATTGTGTGCTTTCAAACGATTTTTTTTAGCGGAGGGACTCCTTGAGGTTTTACCATTATTTCTTTCGTTCTTTTCTGTTTCTGAAACTTTTCCGTGTCCTGAATTCAAGTAAATAATTTGAAATCCTTAACTATTGTAAAAACTTGTTTGTTCCATTCTTGCTCGCTTAATTCATGGCTCGTCTATAGCGCTCGAATGCCGATTTGTTCGCTCAATGAATTCAAAATGGAACAGCCGCTGGGATTTAGAATACACACTTCTTGCAGTCTGTTTGCTCATTGTTGGTCATTGCTTTTGTGACTTTTGGTGGCTCCTAAAGGAACCGTTTTTTTGGGGGAAGTGTTTTGTAGTTCTATTTTTTTTTCCATTTTCTTCGTCACCTTCTTCTACTTCGGAAGCCGTCTCTCATGACTTGAAGTCTACACCGAGATACACCAAGCATAGATGGATGAGATCAAAGTAAAACCAGTCGTTTTTTTTACTTTCCACATTTGTTAACACGAAGTCAGCTTGTCTTGCCCGTTTCTTCAACTTTTTGTGGTCTTCAGTCCAAAACTGGGACAGCATGACCCACTTGGCAGCTAGTCTAGGGGCCAGACCATTTCCTATCAGGAACAACATCATTTTAAAACTGTCCTCATCGAAAAGAGGTTTGGTCCAAAAGCAAAGTCTCAGGGCCAGCGGCCACTCTTTCAAAGGAAAGAAAACATCACCGTTGATTATCTTGAATAGCTCCATTCTTCTTTCTACAATCCCTTGTAGAGTGAAGTAGCACAGTGTTGATAGATACCACTCTAGCATAGAAACCATGTTGATCAAACAACGTGATCATTGCAACTAGGATTTGCGCAGTAGGCCCAGACTTTATAATACCAAATATTCCAATATTGTTGAGATGGGAGCTTTCGGCAATTGGTTCCTTCACACAGTTTATTGTTATCAAACAATAGAATGCGGCAGTTTGCCTGTTTTCACAAAGCCTTAACACGAAAATTACCTTTGTTTTTTCATTGGAACTGCTCCTGAATCATTGCCAACAACATGTCCCGGAATCTATTTTGAATATTTGTTGTTTTCCTTTGACTTCAGACAGGCATACATCTTTATAAGCTTATGAATAACAACACAAAAGACAAATATCACCCTCTTTGTGTAGTTTATGTTTGGGTGTTTAAGAAATAAAGATAACTGTGCAAAATACACAAATTAAACAGAATGCAACAGACCATGTTGTTCATTCCTTTGGTTAAAAAAGACCAAATACATGATACTTCTACATGATACTTAAAGTGGTACTATGATCAAAAAATCATTTCTATTTTTTCTTCAGATTTTGAAAGTGTGTTCGCTTAACACCTAACTGGCAAAGTTTTGAGCTTTGAGTTTTATCCGAAGGCTGTTTATTTTGAGTGTAAGTTTTGGATTTCACGGTCCGCCATTACTCACGTTCAAAACTGACTGACAGGACATCAGAGGGTTGGATCTAGAGAAAATGACGTCATTTACTCAGTAGCTTAAGATTTCAGCGTGTAAACGCAATTTATTATATATGCAAAACACGGGTTTTAAAAGTCTGAAAGCCCGAAACTCCCGTGCTGCATATTAATTCAGCCGCGTACACACGCATTGCCTTCTTAAACTAGCGAGTAAATGACGTCATTTTCTCCTCGACCCAGCTCTCCTAAGATTTTAAAGTTAGTAATGGCGGACCAATAAATAAGAAAATTCCAGCTAAACAAACAGGTGCCTTTTGAAAATCAGAACTTAAAACTTGGGCCAGTTAGTGTTTAGTTAATATAGTTTTGAAATCCAAAAAAAAAAAAGAATTGTTTTTTTGGTCGCAGTACCACTTTAAGTGTTTGCAACATTCGCATTTTCCAAACTCCAACTCGAATGTCACATTATAAACCTCAGAAGTGGAAATCTCCTTGAACGAGTCCCATGTTTTTTATAAGTTTGCTTTCTCTACGCAATTAAATAAACACCGAAAAAGGACACGACACCTTGGATCACCAGCCTCAGTAGTAGACTATAAAAGCACGAAAAAGCCCATTGTTATTTCGAATAATTAAGAAGCATAATTAGGCATTAGTGTCAAATAACAACCGGCTGAGTTTCGTGAATTGGGCAAACTGTAAAGACGTGTTACACTAAATGCACAAGTGTTTCCAGTGTTGACATGGCGAACCGAATGGCGGTGCTTGATAAAGATCTTAAAGAATGCTATAAGCATGATTTTGATTGGAATTTGTTACCAGATGAACTTCATCAGGTTAGTAACCCACTCTTTTTAAACATGTTTTGAAAAAAAAGAGACTATCACAATTTGTGAAATAGAAACTTAAATCACTTTTTATCAATCTCTCTTCAGATATGCCGAATTAGGGAAGGGAATGAAGCAACATGCTACCACTGTTGTTAGGTATCCTGACAATGATATCATTTTGTTTTGGGCACGCTTCGATACAAGTCAACGACTTCTGGACTGAACCAATCATATTATGGATAGCCGTGGTCCTTCCAACAGGCAAATTGCCTTTGGAGTTGAGCAGCGGTTATTCCGCCGTGCCCTCTTCTAGACATTTGACTTCATTGAAATATGATGAACACAGTAAGTTATGTAAACTTTATTAGCTTTCATTTAAATTTTGTTGTTGTTGCCCGACATTTCTTTACGTGCATTTCATAGCCCCATTTGTGAAATATGTCTACAAAATTCTACATGAAAAAAAATCTCAGAACCTATGAAATAAACAAATTACAGCATGAAAAATGCTTTGTACAATTTTATTCACTCGTTGATACGTATCAGAAAACTCAACTCGTGAATAAAAATCGTATGCTCGCATTTTCCATGAAGTAATCTCTATATCCACCAGCATGGACATGTATGATGCTGAAGGCCTCTGTGACAATGGAGGTTGTATGTGGTTGTTTGTTGGAGTGCTTGTTGCCCTGAGCAGTGCCAGTAATCTGTGCACTGAATTGTGCAAGTGTATTGCTGTTGTGGAAGGCAGCACTGTGAGTAAAGGTGGAATTGAATTGGTTCTTGGTGGAATTAGAGCTGGTTAATGCACTGAGTTGGATTGCGATGAATGTGGTGAGTATTGTTGTTTCTGTGGTGTGTTTCCAGGGTTTCCAATGCACACTTTGCCAGGAAGGAGTTTGGTCACATTGAGGATTGAAGCTTTGAGGTATATTCTCCTCCTCTTCATTCCTTATCACAATACTGGCTTCTTTTGCCAACTGGCCCAGTGGGAGGGATCTTTTTGCAAGGATGGCATTCACTCATTGAGATTGAACTTCCTGTTCCAGCTGCAAAGCCAAAGGGATAGACTTCCTAAAAAATTGCTGTACATTTAAACACAAGTGATTGAAAAAGTTTTGCAGTAATTTGTAGTGCTTCTTTTCTTAGCTCACTTGTTCACCTAATGGTTACATTTAAGACTCCATATAAAATCAAATTAACCTTAAACTAGCATTTTTGGCAGGCTTAAAAACTCAAGTTTTAAGTCTAGAACACAAAAGGTAGCTGAAAAGAAATTCACACATGATGATGTTCATTTGTTTCACAAATATTTTGGAAGAAGAAAACTAGTCAAGATAAAGAACTTGCAGGCTACTAACTTTGTCATCTTGGTTTGCAGTTTTGCACTTCTTTCCCATTGATTTTGTAGTGCTCTTCCTTTTTTTCTCATCATCATTACCACTTGATTAGATTTATTTACTGCACAAGATCATCACTATAACAACACTACATACTACAAGGCAATTAATATAATCCTGAGCAGGAAGTCTCGGAAGCCTTTTTAGGCTTACAGTATCTAGGAGACCCCCTTTAATACCCGATAAGACAAGTCTGGCAGTCAATGATCACAGATCTTATACATTGATTTACAGATTTGTGAGTAAGTTACATTGGTATTGAATATATTTCTATAAACTATTTGTGAGAATATAATTGTTTAATTTTTGCTTAAAAGTTGATTTACACTGGATATATTTTTAGATCACTTGGTAAGCTGTGTATATATCAACTCCTTTAAAACTAATGCTTAATTTCCTGAGGTTGTTTTGACAATTCTTGTGTAATTGTTTTGTTCAAATAATGGTTTTGAGCTGTGATTGTATTCTTTGAAAGTTATTATTCGTTCAAGTGTCTTTTGCAGTTTGTATATTTTCTCGAGATGAGACTGATATGTATTAGCCCATACTACATTGCCATAAAAAATATAGGGGTAGATCAGGGCATAGTAAATTGACTTCAATAACAATCTAGTTACAAAATGCCGTGCTTTGCATAAGATACCTGTTAACCTTGATGTTTTCTTTGCCAGGAAATTAATGGGTTCTTTCCACTTCAATTGGTCGTCAACCATTGTTCCAAGAAATTTTGTGCTTTTTACTTGAGTAATATAATGGTCTTTGATTTTCGTATTTAGTTTTTTAGTTATTTTTTTGCTTAATGCGTTAAACAGCATGAAATTTGTTTTTGTAAGATTAAGCAATAATTTTTTAAATTGTAGCCAAGTGTTGATTTTAACTAGTTCTTCACTC
>JAHPZR010015023.1:55000-76023 GCA_019787425.1 Platygyra sinensis | reverse complement strand
AAGATGGCGCCTGTTTTGAGAACATGCGGCGAATTTCGGGGTTTTTTGAGTTCGATTTTCTTGGAGACGAAGCGCTTATCCGAGGTAAGTACACTTGATATTAGATCTTTATTGTTTTATCTTCTATCGGCAGACCATTTTGTGGGAATTGATCCGTCAATATAACTATTTTATGATGCTTTTAATATGAGTGTTTCAAACCTTTTGTAAACACGGCTTTGACTAGGTGCATAAATTCATTCGTAGTTGCAATTCTGCTGGAGTAATTCCAATCTACGATAAAGATTTTAGTTCTAGAAACGTCCATACACAAATGAGTACCAAAGTGACCCTTAGTGACCCAGGATTTCTAACTTTTTGGAGGTTTCGAAAATGAGACAAAATCGGGAATTGCACAGACTTCACATGTCACATGCTGTGTAAGATACTACCGTGCGAGACATGAAAAGGAAAGGATATGCAATTATTATTGCTCCTCATAATTTTTTAAGCTGAATAGGAGTGCAATTAAGACTTTAGTATGCTGTGTAAATGAGTATTGGTTTATTTTCTAGGTGTAACAGCCGACATGGATTCCACAAATTTGAGTGCTAACCAGCCCAGTTACACTCCATGATCTCATAACGGGGTCAACTCCATCAAAGCCCCAAAGAAAGAAAATTGGACTTCCATAAGGAAATCATAATTTGTTGACCAGACTGTTGATCCTGAATTTCGAAATATCAAAAGTCACTTATTACAACTTCATGAAGTATAATGGAATGCTTTCCCTGTGTTTTCATTTTACACACAATATAGTTCTATTGTCATGATTCATAAGGCCAAAGTTATGAAAAATTGTTGAGATTAAAAATTAGAGAGCATTTGAATGTGTATATGATTTAGGAGTTTAATCTAAATTGTGCAGGTTCTTGAGGGCAGTGAGAGTTTTACAAAATAATATACTGTTTTTGACCAGTAAATTTTCTAGTGTATTTGTTTATGTTATTTAAAGCATAGTCCCTTGTCATGAAAAGTGCTATTATTATTATTTGTCATATTTCTGAAAAAAAGTTACAAGGATAGCAATACGTAATTTATTATTTTTTGAGAACCTTTTCTCACATCATCCTGTGTGGGTCAAACTGGGGGGTTAAATTTCATTGACTGTAAACAGGCTCTCTATTGGAGTAAAGAGAACAGAGCCAGCCTGATATCTGCCCACCTATTTTTACCTCATACTCAGTTGGGGAGCCTGTTCATTATTGCTTAATTTATAAACTCCATGAACTGAGATCTGCTAGAAAGTCTTTATCTTAGTCAATGATGGAGTGGAGTTTGCTGGATATCACTAAAGTGGTCCACAGTTTCACAAATTACAAAAACTTCAAGCAGCTTTAATTTATTGAAGACCATAACTCTCTCTTACATCTTGACCCGAGGGGTATTCCCTTTATATGGGCTCTGTGCAGCTTCAAAGGGTATGGTTTTTCAGATGCTTTGGTCACAAATAGGGTATTGAGTTGGCCACTTTGGTCAATGTGTTTTCTTTTTGGTACTCTAGTCTTGAATTGGATATGTTTTTAGAAGAAGCCACAATTTCATTATTATCGATAATAAGATCATAAACACAAGCCCCTCAGAAATTATGTTTAGGGCAACTGTGTCAGCTGCAACAGTCATAAATAGTGTATCGAAGTTTTGATCTGGTCATAAATAGGGTATAGGGAAAATCACAGATTTTGGTTCTAAATAGGGTACAGGTTTTGTCAAGCAGGCCACACACCTCCATCAAATTTAACTGGGAGTATGCCCAGGAGTCTTGATTAAACATCAAACATACTATAAATCCTAACAGTCCATCTTTCTTGTGTCATCTTCCAAACCAACAAACATTCAGTGTCTCTAAGTGTCTTTTTTCTTTGAGTTCCACTCAAACCACAAACATGCATGTATTATGAACCTTTCGCACATACTTATGGTACTTGCACACCATGGTTAGTTACATTTTAACCCAAGATAACAGTCACGTAATGAACACAATATTACCCTAAACTTTCAGACAAGGACATTTAAAATACATGAAACTGTTTCCCCTTTTCCTTGTTAAAGGCTCCCCAGGTTAAAACAAAAATCACTCTTAAATCACAAGGAACAAACAATAGAAACTGAAGTACAACTAAGTCAACTCAAGTTTATTTCAGAGGCAAAACATTGGAACTAACTGTACAGACTACACAAGAAAATAACAATTTATTATATTAATGAACATTTTCCCTTCATGAATACACACTGCATTTAAAACCTGCATATAAGAAACCAATTTTTCTTTTAGATCCTGCTAGGCAAAGATTTTCATTTAAACCCCTCTAAACCTGGTCCTTTATGTACTTTTAGGTCCAAGACAGTAATCTGGCAATCAGGAAATTATTATAATTGTTGTGTTCTCAAATATTTTAACATTGGTTTGTTTGTTTCCCCTGGATTGAGAGAAATAACATAATTTAAGATAGAGTTTGTACTTGTTTAGATTGCAGCTCATTCAGACATTATTTGCATTTTTTTATATCAGAAACAACCAATTTTCTTCCAGCAGCTCAAAAATATATATATTTTAAGAAAATAGGAACCTGGTCAAAGAACCTAAATAACTAAATTTGCCAGAAAACTACACAATTATTTAAGAATCTTTTGCTAAGCTGGTTTTTACTGGGTAATCTTTATATGGGAAGATACCACTTACATTCTTTGGAAATTTTAATACAAAGATCCAACGACACAAGTTGACCATGAAGGAGAGCCCGTTTCAGCTTTGGAATCTTTCTTCCCATCAATAACTACTGACGAACGAGCGACTATCGCCGGAAAATAACTTGAATTTAAATGCGTTGCAATATAGAAATGTTTTCTTGATCGTGTTCAGCTCGCCAATATGATAAGTCTTCTTTACCTTCGGTTCGCAGCTCGTGCTTGAAGACATGAAATAAAACTGAACTATTTACGATGCCACTCAAATCTTCTGCACTACGTACGTGTACGCAGACACGAGGAACCAGCGTCGCGAAACCCTTGTTTCAGCTATTTTCTCCACAAAACCCACGTGCATGCTTTTGGCGACAAACGAAGCCAATAATCCTAAAGCAAGAGTCTTCTTTTGAAACGCAGTGGACGTATTAATAAAGGCAAATTACACAAAGCATTTGTGCATTGACCTTTCATCGACACATATGCTGCTAAATACAGGAATTGTGCCCTTTAAAAGAGCTAACCATTCCCCCACACGAAGGACGCCATGATGTTGATGCCACGAAAGTCTCGTTGCTGAATGATGACGTCACGAAAATTTTTGATATATTACTTTCAGTCGCAAAGCATTATGGGAAGACGTTCATTCCTCCTCTGGGCTGGAAGTATCTTTTAGGCCTTTCTGTGCTCTGCAATTTTTTTTCTTTACATGTAAACATTGACAATGTTTATAAGTAAACCAAAAAAGGCTTAGGTACGAGTGTAGCCCTTCAGTGTTACGCAATACTTGTAAGCAGTGGTTTTCCCTGTAAAGTCGCGTAAGATATGACAACAGGAGACCAAAGGTTAATTATTCATTCGTTTCGTTTCTTTATTTACTCTCTCCCTACTCAGCAAGATTGTGTGCTCCCTGTGTTTACATCCAAAAAATTAGCAATTTTCATCATGCACACTCCGATATAGAGCATATTCACTCACGTGGACAGCATCCATGCAAATTTATTGAAGCAAAAGAAAGTGCTTACATGAAAAAAGAGTTGAACTCCCACAGGATTGGTTTGGTACCCAACATGGCGGCCGTTTCATTGTTTTGGAACACCAATATGGCTTACATGACGTCATGTGCATACGCCCCATTGTGGACTATAGATAGCTATTACGTACAGAAAATGACGATCACGAGAGTGTTCACTATAACGAGCGTTGACTGTACTGTATCACCCTGAATGAATGTTAATGAGTAAATAATGAATTATAATTAATAATTTTTACCTTCTTCCAGTCATCTCAACAGATCTATAGTATTGTCTTTGGTATGTTAGGCTAACTCTACATAAATTTGTAGTACGTGTACTGTACATATGGGTTATTGACCAAGCTTTTTCGGTCAAGATGGCTGGATATTGGCCAAGTTTCTTTTTTTCTTTTATATTTTTTTTGCCAGTTTATGGACCGAGACGGAGTCGACTTCCATAAACTCGCAAAAAAAAAGAACTTGGCCAATATCCAGCCATCTTGACCAAAAAAGCTTGGTCAATAAAGGTTCTCGCGGGACACGGCGGGTAGTCCCGAGCGGGCAAGATAGCTTCATCCTGCCTGCTCGGGCAGCCAATCACAGCCCACGATTTGATTCATCTCGCCTGATCTCGGAGCTACAATCTTTGACACAATAAATGGAACATCTGGACCACCCCTGCCCCCCATTTCAATGAAGCCAAAATGACGCGCTAATAATCCTTCGTGCCTTCATCATTAGGGAGTTTTAGCAATGAAGACGGCGACGGCGGGGACGAAGGCTTGCAAAAAAAGTATTTATATTTTACCTTTGAATGTCGCAGCTGTTTAAATCTGTTCAGTGGGTCTGTCGGCCTAAAAACTTGCTCGGGCTAAACATGCACCGAGAGCGTTTAATTCGAAAAGAAGATACGAAAAATCAGCCATTGCGGTTCGCGTTCTCCAAAATACGTAGCACTTGGTCATTTCACGTTGTTAATTTGGAGAGGACGGCAAAGAAATGTATCAAGATTCAAAACGCACGTGCACAGCTATTGTTCTGCTCATTAAACCTTTTGTTTGGTGGCGCTCTCGTTGCCATCGCCGTCGTGGTTTGCTAAAACTCCCTAATTGCTTTGGGGGGGATGGGGGATAATTGTTCCATTTTATACTGTCCAAGATTGTAGCCATATAATAATGTAGTTTAAATTTGAGCGTAACTATCCGGACCATTACGTGAGTGCATACACCAAATAGTTTACAATGAAACAAGCAACGACTTGATAAAAGGCGGTTCAAAATAGGTCCGCAATTCGTAGACGCCTGAGTGAGTATATTTATATGAGGTTTTTTCTTATTCTTTCTTTTTAGAGTAAGTAGTTATACGATTACACACATTTAATCAATATGAGTAGTCACTGAAACAGCTAATGGCAGAGATTGTACAAGTCCGATCATGGTTGTAAAATGCAGGGCTTTGAACGGTTATAGTCAGTCAAACATGGATCTGCGTCATAACATTTTTTTAAAATGTTGAACTTTCGGTCATAATGCTATCACCTCTCATCTCTGTTTACGTCTCGAAGTGAGTGACCTTGTAAAGCACAATCTGAGATGAGGCTGTGTTTAACTGTGATATCGACGAAGTTCCGTCATATCTCCTGAGGGCTTCAACAAACGGAGGAATTCTGTGCGCTTTCAGAACTTTTCTGATTCTCTTGACAAATTGTCCCTGCCTGAATGCGCAAAGAATGGGGTTGATGCAGGAATTTAGTCCCAGACAGGCGACAGGGAGCCAGAAACCAACCACAAATAAAATCTGGTTGCTATGACTACTGTTAAGTTCAATCGTATCATGGATGCCTTTTACAGGGACAAACGTGATTAGTAGAATCATTGGTGTCAATAGAAGGACAAAATTGCTGCCAACAACAAGGGCGATCTTCTTTAAGATGGCTGCTTCTCTTTTCACTCCTAAATGGGAACCTGAACGTCTTACGTACAAAAATATTCGCGCGTATAAAGGAACATTCGCGATGTAGAGAGCGATGATAATTCCTAGGCAGATTAGGAATGTGTTCTGATGTGCAACTGGAAAACTGCACATCATTGTTGGGCGGTAAGACAGATTTAGAACATGGAGCAGGGGGGACAGTGCGTAGCTGAGTGATAAAACCCACGAGAACAGTAGCCAAGCCGTAGCTATTTTTTTGGTTAAGCGATGGTCAGGATTCATGCAGTAGACTATGGAGCAGTACTTCTCCACCGTAAGCAGAAGGGAGGTTACTGCCGCCACACAAACAGCTGAGGTGAATATGGTAGCCGCAAGCGGACAGAGGACACCTCCCCCCAGAACAAGCTTCTCGCCTGTCTCTAGCTTGTCACTCACGTTGGACAAAAAGTTGAATATGTTCAAATCGCCAATGATGATGGAGTAGATTCCTACGAAGACGTCACAGACAGCCATGTTGGCGATAAGAAGCATTGATGTTTTCTGACGAAGGGATCTCGAGGAAAAAACCGTCATCAAAACGATTAAATTAAGAAGGATGGCTCCTGCACCCATAATGTATGAGGTGTAAAAGAGTTTCTTAGGCACGTTTATTGCTTTTGCGTTTTCAGCAGGGCTAGAAGTTATCCTACGAAAGTTTGGTAAACATTTCAAAGCGCTGCCACAAATTGAAAAAAATCCACGTTCGGCAAACGTCTTGGGTAGACTGTCCTTGTCACCTTCTGAGCTGAGCGTGAATCCGCTGGGAATATTCGATCTGACCAGCGTACAGTTTGCGCATTCGTTACTCCATGTAACACCCTTGATGTGTCCTAAGGATGGCAGGTTTAAGATGTTGCTATCTGGAGTCCAAACAGTTCCTGTAACGATTAAGGTCGTGAGGTTTGGAAGCTGGCCAATGACGTCACCGTCCCATCTTTGCAAAGGATTAAAGCTCAGGTCTCTGGAATGGGAAGAGGATGTAAAGTTATTAAATTCTACAGTACGTTTATCTCAATTTATCCGATTCTTGATAATATTGAAAGGTGACATTCTGCAAAATTTTGGTGAAGTCTGCCAATAAGCAGACAAGAAATAATGAAAGACTTCGTTAAGTAGCTTTAAGTTAATTGATGAGTTATTATTAAAAAGCTATCGTAAAGGCAATAAAAAAAACACTATAAATGCCAATTCGCTCGTCTTGCGTCTTGCAATTAGCAGAGGCAAACTAATTGTATTGTATTTGTGCTCAAGTGTAGTTTTCGAGTATTGTAAACGTAATGTAATTATTGTAATAAAAAAACAACTGAAAGAAAGAATTAAGGACGGTGCCTACTATTGTTACTGCGCATACGGTCTGCGCATCTCGAGATACTCGGATTTCCTATGGGTGGTGCTTTTAATACAGGGATATTTTTGCGCGGTTCAAAACTATGCGGAGAAAGTAGCACTTAGCAAGTCTTCTTGGTATCCAGAAAAAAATTGGGGGTAACCACGCATTTTTCGGAGATAATTAAGCTTCAATTGGGAAAAAACGCCACACATTGCTTTGTATTTTAAAGCTTTTTACAAATATTACTGATCAATTATCTTCGAAAAATGCGTGGTAACCCCCAATTTTCTTTTCGGATTTCAATAGCACTCGTTATGATTTGCATTTCCCGTATATTCAGTGAACCGCGCAAAAATACCTTTGAATTAGTAGGCACCGTCCTTAAGCGAGTAACTAAAGGTTGTTTAAAAAAAACTAAACCTCACGAAGAGCTAGGAAACTAACAAATTTACCGGTTACTTGACTAAAGTCAAATTCAAGTTGTCTCATAACCAATTTAAGCTGCCTGTACTGAAGTCACAAGAGAAAGAGTTAAAGACAATACTTACAATAATTTGACTTGAGGGAGAGATCCGAAGTCACCATTTTTAATGACAGAGATGTTGTTGTAAGCCAGAGAGCTGAAACATAAATTGCGTTAAAATCATACCTGGCTTGCTGTAATGAAAATATTATAATATTTAATAAAATCTGTGAGCTGAGCTATTGTGTCAAGGAAGAGAAGGATACATCTTTCATACATCTATGGCTAGAATTCTTAGCGCACGGCAACTTTAACAACGCTCATAAAAACTTACAGAAAAGTTGTAAAATCTCAGTCAGACCTAGCATACATAATTTCGTCAACACAGGGAAAAACAGTGTAAAAATACATTTGACTTTTCTTATAGTTTTAGGCTGTGTAAGACTCGCATGGCATTGTGGTAATGTACGGCCGCCATCTTTAATTTTTAAGGACAGATCATGCGCGTTGCGAGGCCTTTTCTTGGTGATGGCGGAAAGTGAATGCGTGTGAATGCACGGGCTATCTATGTCACCGGGTTTGTTATTTTTGTAACCTCCTGTAATGGGGTTTCTGAGACCAGGGGCCCGTTTCTGGAAGGTCCCGAAAAGTTTTCCCGCCCAAAAAGCTGTGGCAAAATCTCAAACTTTATGATTAGAGAGCCTGCCGTTTTATTCACATACTATTAATATAAACAGATGTTCCCTTCATACAAGAAGTTTCAGGCGTATACACCTCACTGTTTTCAGATACAGGTCAGCTAAGAATAGCTTAATGGACCCGAAGGGGTACCAAGGCTTTCGAAAACGCGGCCCGGAGCCCGTTTCTCGAAACTCCCGGTAATTACCGGGCCCGTTAAGCTGTATTGTTTTCCATTCAAGAGGGAGTTTCAAAAGTTTTGAAAATGGTACAGTAAAGGTATCAGCTAAAGAAACAAAATGGACTTCATTAGGAGTCAGAACACACCCTACTTTTCTTGAGACTTTGATTTCAAAATGTGATTTCGGGCCCGTTAAGTTACCGGGACTTTCGAGAAACGGGCCCCTGGAATGATCTAGTGAACTGAAGAGCTAGACAGGGACTGGGAGTAACTTTGACACCCCCATCCTGTCTAACTATTACATTATTAGAGGAAAGCAATTTATTCAAGGGATATTTTCGTAAAACCTCTAGGTTAGGTTGTAATATAGGACATATCTTACAACTCTCACGCAGGGAAAAGAGACAGATAATAGGGAACTTTAGATTGGACTACCGGAGTACGAGATTGAGCATGAGTACGATTTTCGAGTTTGAAACCACTGATGTCTCCAGAGCCCTCACTCTTCATGTTGGTTTTAGGTAGAAAGAGTAGTTCACTGATGGGAGCAGGGATGGCGCAGTGGTGAGAACGCTCGCCTCCCACCAATGTGTCCCTGGTTCGATTCCCGGACCCGGCGTCATATGTGGGTTGAGTTTGTAGTTGTTTCTCTACTCTGCTCCGACAGGTTTTTCTCCGGGTACTCCGGTTTTCCCCTCTCCTCAAAAACCAACATTTCTAAATTCCAATTCGATCTGGAATTGTCAAGCACTTTATCATGAGCCTCTGGCTCGGGTGAATGCGCAAGCACTCCCTGTGTTTGACATTAAATTTGGACTTACATTTTTTTTGGATTTACATGGGATAAGATGGGTATGCGATTTAACAATGTGAAGCCTGCAGAATTGAAAGTCTTTCTCATAGTCGATCTCGTACTCGTACTCAAATTAAATCTAAAGTTCTCTAATTTTATCAAGAATCACTTACAGATTAACCAACTGACTCTGATTCAGCAAAAACTCCGTGGGTATGTGTTGAAGGTTGTTTCTAGATAGATCCCTGGAAAAAAAAAAGCGGAAGAGAATACCTTTTTATCAGAATCTGTGGCTTTCAGTACCACCATAACCAAAGGTTAATGATTTTTGAACAGCTGATATAATAGTAGCTATATTGCCAACTAAGGTTTGTAACAACTGAAAGATTTTGGAAACAATATTAAGCGCCCACAACAAATGCTGAGTGCTTTAAACGGGAAACTCTCTGGGACCAAGTCATGATTAAATTTTAAAAACCATCCTTTAACGACAAGCGCCTTTTATAGATTGTTGTTGCCTGAGAAAGATGCACACAGTTTGCTTATGTCAGCTACACTTCCTGATTCTATTTGTCTACATATTTTTTAAACCAAGCAAGGCTAAAATTGTTTCCTTACAATGATTTAAATAGAACCAGAGGCGCTACTGGTCGCGAAGAACCATTTAGTTGGCATCTAGTATCCGAGAATCCACTTGGTTTTAACAAACAGCGACATCGAGCATCAGCGCTGCAATGAGAAGTGGAGTTTCCAGGTACCAAGTGTGGTAACAGCAACGCGGCTGCAAGTAGCCATGGCGCCTTCATCTCAGCTTTACTAAGGGAAGATATCAATCGCATACAACTTGTTGGTGATTCAGTCAATTGTACTAGTTATTGCCAAGTCAATAAAAATATTTCCTACCTTGGTCGCATCCAAGCAAGTTGGGAATAACAGCTGCTTGATTTATTAGAAAAATTGTCAAGTTAATTGAGCCACGAGTAGCAGGGCCGAAAGCATTCTGCATATAACTTTTCTTTTTCAAATCAAACCTTTTTAATTTAAGAAACAACCAATAGAGAAATAGTTCCCGAAATTGGAACACTTTTGCAATTGATTTCCATATGCCAAATGATATCGCGGACCTTCTATAGCCATAAGTTCTAAGCTTATGAGTACATGTATGGAAAATATATTCTCGAAATTTGAGTATATACATGTAAGCTTACTTACTTCAATAATAAGCACGTTCATTTTCCGGCGTGAAATCGATTTCAGTCAAAATGTAATTAGAAACGTACTATTCCCTGATTATTTACACGTGTGTCGAGTTTTCTTAAATTAAATCGACTGAAATCTAATGAAATTACAACCAAAAATTAACAAAATTGAAGAAAGAAATTGCAATAGGCATGATACATACGTATACTAAGCCTGTCGTACCTGCATACAGGAAGAAATTTCGTGGAGAAAATCAATTCAACAGTGGAATACAAAACCTCGCGATTAAATTTCTTGCCGGTCTGGAAGGAAGTAAGTTGATAATTAAAAGTCATCTGCATAAGTTATTTGCAGAAATAACAATGAAAATTAAAAAGCCAATTTCTTCATTTTCCATTGTTTTCGTTTTTCATGAATCGGAGTGGCAGCTATAGAAACCTTTTTTGTTAATGTTTGGACTAATTCTTTTTCTAAATATCAGTAATATTTTCCTATTATCAGGTTTAGATCTCTTTCAATTTTAGATTTGGCCCAAATTTGTGCTGGTTTAGCGACGCATCAAGGAAAACGTTTCATGGATGTTGAATTTCTATATTATTAGCTTTTTGCCTGCCAATGAGCTAGTATTTGAAGGCAAGATTAAATTAATCTTGATAGTTTACTGCGATTTAAAACGAGTAAACTCACCGTATGTTTCTTTAACTGGTTCGTCCCTAGGAAAGTTAGTCTTCAGAGATGCGTATGGTGAGCAGTTGCGGGTAAAGTAAATTTGCATCTGCCGGAAAAAAGCCTTCGTTTGTTTTTTGGTATCTTGTACGGCAGCCGGAATAAAAGTTAAATGATTCTAGCTGATATGCTAACAAGATAAAGGTGATCGACATAAACAGGATCAAATGGGAGCCCTTCCTCTTAACAAAACCTAATCTATTATTAGCTACAAGAGACTTTGTTTTACCACATTTGCAAAAACCGAAGCTCCGTTTGCACTTCGCTCAAGAATTTGAAAAACGCAGGCTTATTTTTACGGTTAGGCCTACCGTCATGAAAACTGAGCTTTCTGAAAATTCTCTTTAAACCGGAAGACTTGCAAAACGCCGGCTTTGCGTCAGTTTGTGTGCAAGTCCGGAAAACACTTATACTTTGAAAACAGAGCCTCTCAAAAAGGATGGCATCAAGGTAATATATGTCATTTCTCTAACCGAGTTTTCCTCAAACAAAAATTCCTAAATGACCGGTAAATGTTGCGTTTTTTTTTTTAAATTTCGCCAGCGTAGTGTGGACAGAAAACATTTGATGCATTTTCACTGAATTTCCCTTCCTAGTGTTGACGGGGCCTGAGAAGAAAGTTGAAAATACGTCTGGCAGAGGAATAGTTTTGACGAAGTTCATCGACAATGTTTTCAAAATATCATATGTCTCGAGTGTTTCATAAATCTTCTTAATCGAAAATAAAACCAAAGTAAAAATATAAATTACTTTAATCGCTAGCCTTTCGCCTTTTTGAGTCAAATCAGTATTCAAACACCATCGCGGTTAAAAGCTTAATTTCCCTTAAATTTCAGTGACGGATCAATTTTAAAGGAATTTGAAAAAGTATGGTTTAAAATGCCGGAACTTATCACTCATACGATGCTTCGTCGTACTTTGTAATAATAATGCCCTGACCTTTTGCAATAAAAACTTCTTAATTTGGAGAAATAAGTTGGTATTCCTCTTTGAAAGTGACAAGAAGCTACCCTACCTTGTAAATATGACATAAGAATATGTTTCGGGCAATTGAATTTTTTGCAACTTCAATTTATTCTGACAAATTGGAGCATTGAAAGATCTTTTTCTGTTGACATTGGTCTTTAGGGCCACACTTGCACTTTTATTTCATGTTAGGAGAGTTCCGAACCTTGTCGAAGACGTCCGAGAAGGATCCGAAAATCTTTCCAGCGACTTTTAAGTCGCCTCATTTGGCCTGGAAATATTTCAAACGTGTCAGTAAATGCGACTTCATCGACATCTTTCATGTGAATTGAAAAATGAGTTTCAAAATGTGATACGATTTTTCTTATGGCAGAGAAAAGAAACAAAGTTACAACTTATTTAACCGATCCAGTCAACATTTACAATGATTGCATGAGAAAAAGTTTAGAAAGCTTACAAACTTAATTACCAGCGGCTTTCGCTTAAACTAAACAGACACAAACTGGAAACTTTCTGGAGAAGTTTGTGAGCAATTCCGATGTACCTTTTTTTCACAAATGTCGCATAACTCTGAGAAATTTCGAGCAAGGTATCGAGCGACAGATCTCCCAACTCTCTAAAAAGTTTTCACTTATAGCCCTGGAACGAAGATAGATTTGTCCCTTGAATGTTTTTTTTTTCCTTATCAATGTGTGATCTTGAAAAGTTAACTTCAAAGACTGGTGAGCAATTTTATTTCAGAGACTTTTAATTTCAAAGAAAACTTGACAGATTTCGATTTAATTCGAGCAAATAAGAGCTAGTGTCACGTGCAAACTTGTCAAAGAAAACTATATCTTTGCGTGCGTGTGTAAATTGACTTCAAACTTTGGAACTGAAAAATAAGTATGTACGGAAATGCGATAAGGATTTGAGATTTGTGCGACGCAAGGCAAACTATCATTTACATCAGTGCGTGCCTTTAATAACGCGCGCTAAATTTGTCAAGTTTTTACGATTTGTGAAGTTGTTAATAAAGAAAAATAACACCGCGGTATAATTAGTGAAAGATGTTAGGTTCTTAGTGTATGGTACTCTTTACACATAATTCTGATCCAATAACTTCGGGAAAAAAATTGTCCAAAATTATAACACAAAGGAACAAAGTTGGAGTAATGATTATTTCGTAGAATACACGATTTTGTGGTAAAAATTGGCAGCATGTCAGAGAATGTTTTTCGCGGTAGATTTTTTGATCTCAAAAACTACTCCCAGAAATCTTGCTTAATGTGCGATTTTTTCCCTATTTGCTTTTTATATATTTGTATTTACCTGCTGTGCAGTGGTTTTGGAGAACTCCTTTTAAAGTGAATGATTTTAAAACGTTTGGACGAACTCACTTCAAGGTCGTAAATACACGAATCCGCCCAAATGTCGCGAACATCTACTTTTATAGCACACTTTTAAACGACTATATGTAGATCGCTGACGCAACTCCGGCACCCAGCTTTTGTGTTCCTTCCTTGGCAGGCAGCTGGTGCCGGGTAACAGGAACTATTATTACAACGCAACAACCAGGCTTATTGCCAAAAAAAAAACAACCAACCGGCGGCGGTGATTCGTTTTATGTGGCTTATAGTTTGCACTAATTAAGTTGCCAACTTTGCAAGTGTACATATAATTGATTAGGAATTCTACAATGCGCCACAAGATTCGATACGTCGTTTTGGCTTTCTCCCGGACAGCAAAAATCTTTCCTCAGTAAATTAATAGCATCGCAAATGCCAATCCCCTTTTATTTTCTCCACAATAGTATAACTGAGATTTTCATTTAATTTCGCTAACTAAAAGCAAACAAAAAGTAAACAGATAACTACCAGCATCCCGTAACGTTGTAAAAACAGTTTTCTTGAAAGGAGAGGAAGACATGAGATAAGCGAAATTCATAGACGACGGCGAAATGTAACTCTTAATCTTTTAATCGCTATTGAAGAAAAGACGTTTTCGTATCAAAACCATGTGATTAATTATATCGGTTCCCGTGTTTATACTTAAGAGAAGCTCTCTTTTATTGCAAGAAATTACATGTTTCATTTCTGAAGAGGAAAATGTGTTTGCGACAGGAAATTAACGACAATAACTCAACCAAAAACACCCGTAATCCGAAAGGTAATTTGTTCATTTAATATCTTTAATTTTCCGACGGATTTTCCCGACAGAAAACTAAGTAGGGGAAGATTTAATACAGTAACATTGGACGAGATGTAGGAAATCCTTGTCAATAGGTGCATAGAACTTTTGAATGTGCGGCGTTTCAAAATTGAAAACGGAGGTTTCACTCTGAAAACGCATGAAATGTTTTCCCGGTCCACACTTCGCCGTAGGAATTTAAAAACGTAAAATCACTGGCCATTTTGGATTTGTGTTTTGAGGAAAGCTCGTGCAGAGAAATCGCATTGTTATCGTCACGGGATCGTTTTCAAAATGCTCCGTTTTCAAAATTCATACGAGTCAGCAAAGTTGGCGTTTTGAAATTACTCCGGAGTGTTTCCTAAAGACTCCGTTTTTGTGAAGGATTAGTGTGGACGGTAGATCTAACGGTAAAAATAAAGTACCATTTTCAATTACCTCCAGCAAAATGTGACAACTGGGGCCAAAGCGATGAGATGGACTCCGCCAGACCAAAAAAAGTCTTTTTTGTATACAAATTTCCTAAATTACTACTCAAACCTCCCGAAATGTAGAATCTCGTCAACAGATCAGAACAATAGACCACTTTCGATATATTAAAATTCAGCATGGCAGCGAGGCTTAAAGGACACAAACAAAGGAAATTGAATGACCATGTTTATTCATTTCCTTTGTTTGTGTCCTCTAAGCCTCACTGTCAAGCTGAATTTTAATATATCGAAAGTGGCCTATTTCTGGAACTCACTCAATGATTTTGTCAAATTTATAAATGCCTCCATCTAAAATCCTTAAGAACAAAAAACGTATTTTATTTTTCATAGCTCTTTCATTTTGTTTCAAACTCGATTTTATATGAGGAGTATTTGCCTATCCACGGAAATAATAATTCGGTATTTCTAGCAATATTTAAGACGAGGGGATATTTATTAAATCCGGATTTTCTCCAGTTCGATATTATCTTCTTTAAGTATTCATTTTTATTCATGAATATTCCTGAACTGTTCTATTACGAGTTCAATCTATATTTCCAATCAATATAATTCAGTTTCGATTATTTAGGCCCCGGCCATACTTCTCCGGAGAATTAAATTTGAAAATAACGTTTTCATTCTGAAAATGCGTCAAATGTTATCCGTCCACACAATTTAACGACGGATAATTTTCAAAACGCAACAATCAACGACCCCTTTAGATTTTATTTGAGAAAATCTCGAGCAGGATAATCACATAATTATCTTGGTGCCGTCCTTTTGTTCTTTTTTTTTTTTCAAAAGATTCGTTTTCAAATTGTTTTCCTTCCATACTCAGGGGCAGTGTCGGCGCAGTCTCAAATTCCTCCGGTTTTAAGAGTGTTATTGAAAAGCTGCGTTTTCGTGGCGGATTACTGTGGACGGTGGGCCTAACCGTAGAAATAAAGCTGCGTTTTGTAATATCTCCGTTGTAGGATCTTAAAAACGGTGCAATTAATCTCAAAATTTGTTTCGAAGACGATTCTAGTTCATTTGTTTACAATTTGGCGAAGATTTCCACTCGCAAGGCTAATAAATGTATCTTAAAAAGACGTCGAAAAGCAAAAAAAAAATTGAAAAACTAAATAAATACTTCTCAATTGGATATTCTCGACTCTGAACAAACTCGTGTGGAAATTTGTCATATCATGTCGAGATAGATTTTCTCAAAATGAAAACGCAAAACTCGTTTAACTTTTCTTTTTCAATTCTGGATTTTTAAAATTTTAGGAAATTCATCAATTATTTAGGCTCAATAATCTATCATATCCTTCCGGACTTGACCGAAAAGTGACTTCTGCGTTTCAGAATGGAAGTTAATTGTAATTTTCTGATCGGCAATGTTATTACCAAGATCGTACCTATTAACAAGAAGGCTTTGTCCCTCTGGCGTTGGCAATTATTGACACAGGAAATTGACTGAAAAGTTCTTCTCTTTTTTGTTGCCCCTGCGTGAAACTGAGAAAAAGGCCAGAAAATTAAATATCAGCTACCCGAAATGTTATTACTGGATGTTGCATTAACTAATATCTTAAAATATAGTTTCTGCTATAATTGCCGTGGTAAGATAAAGCAGTTACAATGAAAGACATTCAGACAAGATTTCATGACTTTCATATCTCAAGTAAATTAAGGCATGGGCCTTAGCTGGACCCAAATTATTGCACAAAAAAGTAAGGGGGTGGTCTAACTTTTGAAGTTTTAGTAATAACAACCTAAGACTTTCGCAGACTACTAACGTCACAAAAGTTTTTATATTGATGTGGATTATGTATGCAAATGAGGTCACGTGACTTGTTACGGCCACAAAACTCAAACTAAAAAACGGCAACAGTTTATGCTAAAATTTATTTCGCTTCGCTACTGTTAGATTAGTCAAAATGGTTAAAGAAATCGAACTGTACTTGGCCTTTGTTAAATATGTCTTTAGTTTTGGAAATATGCGGCATTTTGTACTAGTACCCAGTCCCCTGTGGAAAAGGATTTCTTTTTTCAGACATTTATTTAAAATTATCTTGAAATGTCCAAGCACAGAAATGATGTACTCAATAGTGTTAACATCATAAAGGTTAATTTAGCCACCAGAAAATGATAAAAAGTGTTGCCGTTTAGCTGAAAAGATTTCTGTGCTAAAAATAACTTTAACATGTCACGTGATGATATATCATTTTATAGAGTGGTTAAGGTTTCACATCTTATTGCTGTTAACAATGTCCCAAAGTTATTTCGTGATATTTAAAATGGATAAATAGTTAGACCACCCCCTCACTTATTTTCATAAAACAGATCTGGGCCCAGGCCTTAATTTACCTGAGTATGTTTGCAAGCAAAAGAAGTAACGCAAAAGAACAAAAATGAAAAAGAACAAATTCAATTTAGGAGGACCAAGGTAAAAAAAAGCACTTGGATTGGGTACAGGGCGTGAGTAGGCCAAAGCTTTGAAGACCTCTATTGGGGATAAGGTCTGATTACTACACCTCTAGATCTGAAACAGGGTTTACTTGAATGTGGTTTTGAGGAGTTCTCTGGGTAATACTGAGGCAAGCTCCACAGTGTAGCCTCGCCCACAAGAGCAGTTTTTATGTGACAAATTTTATGCGATAAATATATTTTATCATGTAGATGGCAGAGCAAATAGTTGTCAGCAGTTCAAAGTTTATTGCGCCAGCCGGTAATTATATTAAACAGCTCTGGTATGCAGAAACAAGGCGAGGCATTGCATAGTCTTCCCCGAAGCTATGGCGCTTACGAACAGGAGAAAAGTTGAATGTACGGCCATTATGATAATCTCGTTTCTACTATTTTATCAACAACAAAGACAAATCAAATAGAAGCATAGGTGCTGGGCAAAGGCTTCTTGACGCCATTTTGATCACGTGGACAGTGCTCAGTGGGAGACTGGGGAGCACCGCAATGTCGTCTACAAAAGCAATTTTCTGCGAAGTGACATTTTTATTTGACTTTGAAAAGCTAAGACGCCAGCTTTTCAGGAGCCTTGAACAGAAAACAAGCAGCAGTGACAAACACAACAAATAGATTAATACACATGGTATATATTCAATTTGACTTTTTGTATGTTGCAACAAACATCTTCACAGTTGATACAAAACGTCAGCTTGAATATACCACGTATATGTTACGTTTGCTACCGCGGTTTGTTTGTTCTTTCTCTTAATATTGAAATGGCCGAAAAACAAAACAATATTTTTTATAACGGTAGCTTTTCAGTAAATATATTTGTCAAGTAAAAATTGCCCATTTTTGTCATCCAGAATTTTCTCATTTACAGAAAGTGCCGGAAGATCTTTCTTGAAGCCACTTTTTTTTTCATTCGAGAAAACTTTTTTCTAAGTTTCCGTAGAAAAATTTTCGTTATCATTTTACCTGATGTCATTGGCTTGGAAAACTCCCTATTTTCTTTCAGCCAATCATGATCTAGAAATCCTTTAAGTAATTTGCTGTACTGCTGTACTGCTCTCAGCCAATCAAAATCGAGTAATTTTTTCATGCATATGATTATAACCGAAACAAGGAAGAAGAAATTTAAAGGAAAGACGGAAATACAAACCAAGACATTCAGACCCTAGTTTCGTTGATGTATTGCTCGTGTTGCTATGTTGTTTTAGGTCATTCTGAAGCGATGCCAAAAAGTTAACCTTTAACGGTCTTCTTATCTATGAAAAGGCCTAAAACAACTCAACGACAGTTAAGAAAGCGAGGGAAAAGCCGGATTTTCAATTAATTTTTTTTTTCGCGTTTTTATTTGCTTTATACTAATTTACGTTCAAGTGATTAGCCTGTGTGACAGGGGTTTAAACGTAAGGTGAAGGAGACGGGGAAACTAGAAGAAGGAAGAGTGATCGGTGGGGATCTCTTTGAAACCTAGCAATATATTAATTCGCTTGGAGCTCATAAATATTCTGTTATGCTAAGCGTAGCGTGATATTACACACGCTTATATTTTCCATTTGATTAACACAAGTAGAATACTGAATATCTAATCGCTGCTGCAACGTGACCCATTGTTGTACCTGCGTGCTGTTTTGTCCTCAAAAATCGTAAAGCAATACTCGATAGCATCTGGGATGATTTCTTCAGCTTCGAACTTGTTATCAAGCGTGGCTGGTACAGTTAGCTTCGTAAAACACGGAAATATTACATGAAGCCTGAACCACCTCAGGGTTAGCGTGATTTGTGTTCTGTCACGGAAAGGAATCCAACTGAATGACAATTAATTATAACTGACGGTCACAAGCTGCTGTATTTGACAATGAAGGTATACAAGGCAAATCTACTCATTGCTGTTGTTGTAATATCGTTGTTCTTGGAGTCTACTGGGCAGAACATAGGTATGTTCAAAAGCGACACAGTCGTAGCTAGTTTGTAAATTCCGGGTTAAAAGGGTTAAATGATTGAAAAGGCTTCGTGTGGTCTCAACTCGTAAAGTCCATGACCACGGACGACACCCGTTTGTAACGATCTATCAAGTTAGTTCGCTCGATGTATTTGCTTAGAATTAAGGATATTTTATTATGATAAGAATGCGAGCCTGGGAAACTTAACTTTCGCTCCTAATGCGAACATTTACACGACTACCGAATCAAAAGGTTTACACGATTGAGTAACGAACCATTCTTCAGTGAAAATATGTTACATTTTTCTTATAAAACCGACATGAACTTTAATGTAGGACCCCTCGCGCGCTGTTTGTTTAATACTTTTTGTTGAACATACGCGCCTCAATCGTATAGTATAGATACTTGTCAGTAGTGAACCCTCTGTCTTACAGACAAATAGGCGCAATCATTTTTAAAGGACAATACGATTCAGAAACAACTCGAAGCTAACAGTTCTTTGTTCCGCTCATACTGATATCATGTCAAGAATTGTAGGGCCTGCCGAGAACAACCAAAATAAAGCCTAACAGTCTCCCGTTGTAAATTCGTTTGCAAACAGTGTGTAATGAGAGGAAAAAATTTGGAAAAACCTTTTTCATGAAGGCCAAATCATTGAATCATCATAAGAGCAAATATAGTGCCGTTAATTTTAAACAATGTGTATGTTTATTTCAGTCTTCGTTATGTTCATTTGAATAAATAGGCCTTATTGTGACAAGTCAATGACAGCTATTTTCGTTGCGACTCAAAATTACTTCATCACTTGACCTTCTCGGCCGTGTTCAAAATAAACCATTTATTCTAGTCTTGTTCGCTATATTTTTAATGCTTTCTTTTTTACTTAATTGTATTGTTAACCCTTACAAAGTGACGCTTCCAGCTGAAAACATGAATATTAATTTTTCAGTCATTATTAACATAATAAATGTTAATGGCGCTTCCGGTATATATTAGTGTATTATATCGAATTTTCTTTGCTTGTAGAGGTATTTTTCTGACATTTTGCAAAGCAGGTTTTTGTCTAAAATAGTTTTCAAGGGTATATTGAAATTTTATATGGTTTAGTGATTTTAGTTTTAACGGTTTTTTAACGACGAAGTGATAAACTTACCCTTTCCAGTGTTGTTTTGCGAAGTTTTTAAATTTTTCTCTTTGAAGACTCTCAACCTAAGCAGGAGCCCATGACCTGAGATATTTTTTCATCTAGTAAGCAGAAGATAATTATTTTTTTTTTTTTCAGCCGAGGCTGAATATTCTTATTTTTCTGCGGATTATAGGCTGAAAATGTTCTTGTGAATATTCTTAGATCGTAGCATATGATATTTCTGTTTTGGAATGTATTGCAGGTTAGTGTCGGAATGGTGGCAGAGTAATTTTGGAGCCAGTATGCACACATAACCCGTTGACTCCGAGAGCTTTTTGCCAAAAAAGCATTTTTGGACATTATGGAGATTTTAAGGCTGGATATGGGCGAAATTAGTTCAAATCTACTCAAAAGGGCATTTGCAACATGACAGCATGCCTTTCTTTGCACTGGCGTCGCGTTTTGCGACATTTTTGCTCGGGTCGAAATCAAAATTGTGTTAAAATAATGGGCGATCAGTAGACAGGAGTATCCACTATTAGAGAAAGCCTGAATCAAATCAAATGTGTACTCACCACTATAAATTCACTTTTGGAGTGTGAAGGAAAAAAACTACAAAAGCCTGGTACAGCGAGTCATACAATAATAATAATAATAATAATAATAATAATAATAATAATAATAATAATAATAATAATAATAATAATAATAATAATAATAATAATAATAATAATAATTGCCCCGCAGGGTTTTGGCCCAGAGGCCAAAACCCGAGGAGGCACCCTAGAAGTCCCCGCGTGTATACATATAAGGAATT
>JAHPZR010015023.1:25000-50000 GCA_019787425.1 Platygyra sinensis | reverse complement strand
CAAAGTTATTCCAAAACTCAATCCGAAACAGCGATAAATTTGAAATAAAAATTTAACATTTAGTCGTCGTGGCTCACGTTCTCCAGACAACGCAGAATTTGGTCATTTCACGTTGCTGTTTTACAGAGGCCGGAAAAGAAATGTACAAAGATTCATAACGCACGGGCACGTTGTCCTAATTAATTATTTTGTTTGTTGACGTTCCCGTTGCCGTTACCGAAAGGTTTCGTAAACTCCCTAAAGTAGCTGTGGATCCACGAGGCGATAGCCGAGTGGATCCGCAGACAACTTTGACAATGTTATGACGAAATTCATTGTCAATAACAGGACAGACGCATGAAAAACTGAAGTTTATTTGTTTTTTACCATAACAAACTATCAAATTGTCCGCTCTCGCTCGTTGCCTCGCCGCATAAATTATGAAATCATGTGTCTGTCCGCCGCTTATTGACGATAAAAGTTAGCCAATGAGCGCGCGAGAATTTGTGCTGTTATCGTAAAACCCTTATTTTCTGGCCTGCAGTACAGTGTTATTTTTGTGTATAGTAGCATTTGTCATTACTACATAGTGCCGATGAGTCTCACATTTTGGTTTATTTACTTCGTGTTTCAGTTTTTATTCGCAGTTAATATCACAATTACACGGTTGAAGAACATGTTTACTTTTTTGTTATATAGTATATCAACTTTTTGTCGTCCAGGTTGCCGAGAGCTAAAAGAGAAAATAGGCGACGAGATGACCGCTGAAATGACACAGGAATCCCACTCAGAAAAAAGAAACCCACTGGTTGCTTGAAAGTATTAAGAATATGAAATCTGCCCCTCCTTAACCCCTAGCCGAAAAAATAGGATTGGGTCAACCAATTTCGACGTACATATCTCAAGACGTAACTAGCAATTAACAAAGAAAGGTAGACCTTAAAATGGTTCGAGAAATCTATGACTAACGAATGCATGCCAAGATAAAAGTTAAATAATTTCACAAAGTAACAGTTATACGATAATATTGCTTGCTTTCAGTGCGAGGCCATCAAAAATAAAAGTCGTAAATCTTCACTAATGCGCGTTATTCGGGAAAAAAATGTTCCAACAAAATTTGCGGTATTTTGTAAGGGGGCGCCATTTTGATGTCCATCGGAGGTGGTGAGACACGAGTGCAATGTGCCTCTTGGGTCCCCCTTGTTATTAGTGAAGCTGTCGTTTTGAGTGTTAGCAATTCGTGACATAGAGATAACGCTCAAAACGTCAGCTTCATTATGATCTCCCTCCGGCGGCTAATTTAACTTTATAAACGTCAAGTAGATAAATTATAGCTAAGTGTTTTACGTTGGACTCACAGTCACCACACTACACACACTCGCCACTGCTGCCTCTCCCGACTTTAAACCTAAAGCTGTCATTCTTTAAGTTCTTTCCCTCAAGAATCTAGATTATTTTCGTCTTCGGATGTTGTTTGGCATTAATTCTGAGGCCAAACGTGTGACCCGACAAGCGAAAAGGATAGACAGAGAGGGATCTGCTCTTCCAGATCTCGCTCGCCTCTCGCTCGCTTTTTCGATCCCCAGTCCCCACTGACCGAGAGCCTGGAACAAGCTACAGCTTACGTTCTTAACAAGATTTCTCTTTTCCATGCAGGTCTACCTGAACCCATTGCCCTTTATCCTCTCAACGAACAACACGGTGCTAAAGACATTAGTCCACAAAAGAACCCCCCAGGAAAAGTAAAAGGCGTTAAGTATGCGCCCGGAAACTACGGGCAACCCGCGGGATCCTTCTACTTCTCCGGGTCATCATCGAGTTACGTCGAGTTCCCAAATAACGGAGGTCTCGACGCAAGAAAATCCATGACGTTTGTGGCTTGGATACGACCTGAAAATTCTGCTGGGCCACTGTTTAATTACAAAGTGAATGACAGAGGAGTTTACGTCTGGCTCGAAAGCCCGAACAAGCTTGTTGCGAAGTTTGATAACCTGGCTTCTAATTTACCTTACGCTATTGAAAGCGACAAGATTCGGCTTAAAAAGTGGAATTACATTGCTGCGTCTTACGATCAATCAGATGGAACTGCCAAGCTGTGGATAGACGGCAGACAGGTGTCCCGTTTAAACCTGGGACCGTTTGAGATCGCCACTCAAGGTGATGTGAGGATGGGCGCGTTGGTCGGTGATCAGCAATTCTACAAGGGCGCGATTGCGTGCGTGCAAATCTACAACAAGTCTTTGTCGGAGCAGGAGATAAACGCTGTGAAGGATAGATGTCCAATTAAAGGTAGGTAATCAAACCATAACTTAACGGAGCTCAGTCACGATATTTTGAGTTATTTTAGCCACTTGAAAAAAATTGAAGTAATCCCGACAAAAAGAAGTTTAATGAGATAGAAATACAGAAGGGCGATAAAAATAAACCCTAAAGGAGATAGGGTAGAGAAAGATGGAAATGTTAAACACTACGAACTGGGAACCTCATTTTCAAGTCCGTTCCTACTCTGTCCTAAGCTGCTCGTCTGCAACTCATCGGAGGGACCCCTCATCGGAGTGGGTTGTGAAATTGTCAGATGGTAATTAATGGGATTCTGCCTCTTCAGATGTTATTTTCTTTTTAAGAACAGGAAACAACGTAGCACAGGGCTTGTTCTTTGTAAAGGAGAGGTTTGCGGTGCATGAGGTTGTGGAAAATTCTGGGTACGAAGTTGCTTCAGTTCTGTGAAAAACTTATAATGTTCGTAGCTTTGGTCCTAGGGTGTTAGCTGTATGACACGGAAGTGATAAAACAATAGGTCCATTACATGACATCTTTGGAAGGAAAGATAAAATCTACAGTCCAGCCTCTCTACCACGGCCATCTTCGACAACCAACTAGAAACAGACAGAAGTGTCCCTTGGAGAGAGCTGGGGAGATTAGGGTGAAATAGGCACCTTTTCCAGGTGTGCAAGAAGTTTTTGTTTCAAAAATGTTTGTTTAAGCATATATACTTCAAAACGTAGCAATAAAACAGAAATTTAAGAGGAACAGCTAGAGGCCCACGAATCGATCGCGATAAGGATCAAAACTGTTGACCTTTGCACAATACAAAGTAGGGTTTTGTATACATCGTTCATCAGTCCGTGATAACTGGCTGTTGCTAAGAGTCAATGTATGGACTGTCCACCACGACTAAAAAAGGTGGTCGTGGTGGAGAGGAAGCCGTTGTAGAGAAGTTAAAAGGAAGTTTAAGAAGCCACTACGGCGACGCCGAAGACAACGTCGATTAAAAAAAAATTGTATTTTATCTACGAATCTCTAGATACTCTTAAATCATTTACTTTGTTTATCACTATCAGTGCTATCACAAAACTGAATCTGAGACACCGAGTAAAATTTGAAATAGAATGTTAAAAGATTTGCCTTCCTAGTTCATGTTCTTCAGACAACGCAGAATTTGGTCATTTCACGTTGCTGTTTTGCAGAGGACGGTAAAGAAATGTACAAAGTTTATAACGCACGTGCACAGCTATTGTTCTGCTCATCAATCCTTTCGTTTAGCAACGTTACCGTTTCCGTTGCCGTCGTGGTTTTATCAACTCCCTATTATAAGATTGAGAGTATGGACTGTCCGCCGGTACCAAAACAAGTGGCCGTTGTCGAGACGTGGCCATGGCTGTTAGTGGAGGTTCGACTGTATCTGTTAACTTCCATGCTTATTGACAGTGTTCGTTTTCCTTTTCAGTGCAATCACACCATATCGGTTGCTATGCCGACAAATCATCTGCAGCAGCAATCCCCTCATTAGAAGGTAAAGACGTCTTGTTAGATGGCGACCCGAAAACAAGAGAGGACGCTGAACAGAAATGTGCCCGCGTTGCTCTCAAACGCGGTTACTTCTACTTCGCAATTCAAGATGGCGGACGCTGTCTTTCGAGCCTTACTGCGCAAGACACATACAACAAGTACGGCCTGTCAGCGGACTGCCAGGTTGGAAAAGGCGGGAAGATGGCAAGTGATGTGTATGAAGTTATTATGTTCAGTAAGTAAAATTTCTGGTTGGAATCATATCTGTTGTAGGTGCACTGTAATGGTTAGCTCGCTTAGCTCTGGAACAAGCGGTCTGGACTCGAGCCCTGCCGGGTCATTGTGTTGTATTCCTGGGCAAGACACCTTACTTTCACAGTGCCTCTTCCCATCCAGGTGTAAAATAAGTACTTCGAATATAATGTTGGAAGGTTAATCCTGCGATGGACTTGCATCCCATCCAGGAGGAAGGAGAAATATTCCAAGTCGCTTCATGCTACAGAAACCGGAATAAGCTCCGGTTATATGATCCACTGGCCTGACGCAGACCTTTTTAAAACCTTCATATATAACACGAACTGAATTAAATGCACGTAGATCTTATAAGCCTGTTGGTTTGCTCAACCAGAAAGGAGAAAGGGACTTGGAAGAGCTCTCGCTCTAGTCCCGTATCCTCTTCTCCTTATTGCGTAAATTTAGCCCACTCTCTGTAATCATTGCGAGCCTAGGACAAGACTAGACCCTTTTTTATTCTAAACAAGGAATCTTGTTTTCTGACAGTTTTTATCCTTTTTAGGCAGTACACGGGAGGCATGAGCCAGACAAAATTAAAATGAAACTTTCATTTCGTTACAGGTGATCAGATATGCTGGAATGAATGGGATGCCACTCAAGATTCCTGCTTCAGACTCTACGACGACAAAAAGACCTGGACTGAAGCGCAATCCTTGTGCAGGACAGAGAAAGCAACTCTGGCGAAACTGAACTCTGAAGATAAAAACTATTTCGTGTTTCTGCAACTTGTGAAACCAGCCAATCCCAGCTCCAATCCAGTGTGGATAGGGCTGTCACGTGACACAGAAAACAACTTTCATTGGACTGATGGAACTGTGCTAGAGTATACCAACTGGGGCCCAGGCCTACCGGATAACAGTCCTGGAAACAACCAGAACTGCACTAAAATGAATGTGTACTCGGGACTTTGGGAAAATGAAGAGTTTGACTTTACACACCCTTTTGTTTGTGGGCGAGGTGAGGAAAACGAATACATTACATGCAAAAAATTTCTAAAATTTCGGTGGAAGTTCGGACAAGAATTTCGGACACTTTGCTGAAACTAATTGGTTAACTAATTAAAAGTAGGTCTACGCCTAAAAACAGGAATCAGAGTGAAACAACTTCCCTGAAAATAATAGTTTTACTGTGCCTTCAAGGTTTTGCGAATACACCGATCGACGGAAATCATAACACATTTTAATAAATTCTGTCAAGTTGTTACGTATGTCAAGCGTTGCCTCGTCTAGAGCTCCCGCCATAAAGTGTGGCATACAGGAAAGCTAATAGTAGCTATTATAGAGATTGCGTCCATATAGTCTGGTAACTATGGTTACACTTTTATAAGATTAAGTAACAAAGTTTATACGACACCTTTAGAGATTCCTTCCACACCACGTGACGTACATGTCAAACTCATGGACAGTCACTCAGCCCTGGTCACGTGGAGAATTTCTGAGCAGCTGCAGCAGCGATTAGTGACGTCATACTACGTGGAGTACAAAGTGACGAATGATGAGCAGGTGTCACTCAAGGTTGTGCTGAATCATAACAGCACTAGTTTAACTGGTCTTCAGACACACGCTGAGTATCATGTCAGAATCCGCGCAGTGAATGGCGCTGGAGGAGGAATATGGAGTGATTATCAGACATTCTCGACTGGAGAAACATGTAAGATAAGATTGTCCAGCTTGTTGCTTTTGTGCTTGTATGTGTATTCTTCTTATACTTAATCGTACCTTTTTGGTTCGCTTCAGCAGCATATCAGGCAATTTCATTCGAGCCAAACGAGCTTGATATGCCGCGTACCGAAACCGGTACAATTAGTTATTTACCGATCAAAAACTTGGCCAAGAGATAGGCATGATATTATAGCCATATCAGGTTAGTGCTTGATATCGCAAGATATCACGACGGTAGACGCGGCTTCTGATTGGCTTATTGCGCATTCGAGTACGGTGATATAAAATACAAAGTTCTTAAGAAAAATAAGGAAACATCTAATGGCCAATATTTCGACTAGAAGGGATTAATCTCAGGAACAGACTTCTACAGCTTGTGCCTGTAGGAGACTTGTACTTATCGAAATATTGACTATGGGTCATTGAATCTCGGATATCTTGCACTTTGATTGACCTCTGAGACCATAGGTAGAGAAAGACAGCGCTTAAGCGTTTCGTGTGTTGTTTTTTCTTTTGTACCAAATCGTTTTTGTCCTTGAGTTTTGTTAATAGTGTTAATTATAATTCAATTACGGCTTGACAATCCAGTTGTCGGGGAAGCAGTCTCCTCCTAGATGCTTTGGGAAACGAGGAATGTTGCCCTCGGTAACATCGTAATTGTAAGTCCTAAGCTTCGTCGCACCTTAATTCCTCAACTGATAATGGTAGTTATTCAGTGATAGGACATGACATTCCAGTTGACGAAGAAGCAAAGTCGGTCTTCCTAATCTTTTCCTAGGCCACCTCATATTTCTATGTCCATTTGTTTATCAATATCAGAGAATAAAATTAAACTACGACGTTTCGAAGTCATCTTGACTCCATTATGAAGTAGCGGTGTTATCTGTAGTCTGAAGATTAAATACAGATAAAGGTGATAGAGTACATTAAAATGATAAGTGTTGTTAGCATATACCACACAAGTACTTTTCGCGCACGCTGATTGGCTAGTTCGGGGGTAATTAGCCAAGTAATATTCACCTTCACTCCGGTGAATAATTGTTAATTATTGGTGTTTCACATGACAGTGCATACGGTATATGTTTAAATAAACACGCAATCAGGCTCAATACGTGCAAAAGTGTTAACAACTCTACTTGACAATGGAGTCAAGATGACTTCGAAACTTCGTAGTTTTATTCTTTTAATATTCAATATCAAGTGTATTTCGAAATGTTCTTTCATTTGTTTATCATTAATTCACGTCTTCAAAACAATCAATTTCCCTTTTAGTAATGATTAGGACAAAAGCAGATGTAAATGTAAATGTAAATACGGCATTTATATAGCGCTTTATCCTGACGCTCAAAGCGCTTTACAACACTTTGTGGGGGACTTTGCCAGACTGCTAATTTACGCGCGAAAAAATTGCAGCCACGCAGTTCACAATCTTATTTGAAAGAATAGTAGGATACACAGGCGCCCCCGGAACAGAGTAAGTGATAAACCATCACACCGGGGACAACGTCCTCTACTCTTTTCGAACAGTGTGTGGGTTCTTTAACGTCCCACACCAGTACTGTGAGACAGGGCCTACGGTTCATCGTTCTTATCCGAGAAGACTTGAAAGTCTAACCATTTGCAGATGTCATTACAAAGGCAGCACTTTCTCCTCAGTTATTTATAGACCCTGAGTGTTGGTCCGGTCGAGGTTTGAACCTGCGACCTCCCGCACGGCAGTCCGTTGCTCTACCAACTGAGCTAACCGGTCGGCTAGTAAAGTTTTAGATGTGCTGCTATTTTTTCTCGTTTCAGATCCTCCACGTATAGAACCCTTACCGCTTGTTAGAGCTCAGATCCCGGGAGAGAAGCTTGTTCTGAACTGTACTGCCCGAGGTGGTCCTGAGCCCACAATAACATGGTACAAGGACCGCAAATTCCTTCATCGAGGCCAGACATTGGTCATTGCAAATACCACGTCAGAGAGGCACGAGCTGTACACGTGCAGAGCTAGTAATGGCATTGACCCTGATGACATCGTGTCAGTAACAGTTACATCACTGGGTAATTAACTGAAATATTTTATTTTGTATTTTATCCTTTTTTGGCTCACTTAAGTTTTAGGAAAGAAGTAACAAATGAGGACGATTCTGCTCTGTTATAGATGATAAGGCGAGAGGCGTGGTGGCCTCGTGATTGGTGCGCTCGTTGCGATCCAGATCGAGCGGTCCGGTTTGGCCCTGGCCAGGGACATTGAGTTGTGTTCTTAGGCAAGACACTTGACTCTCCCAGTGCCTCTCTCCACCCAGGTGTCTAAATGAGTCTCGACAAACTTAATGGAGATAAACACCGACGTTAATAAAAAATTTATATCTATCTAATGCTGGGGGTAATCCTGCGATGGACTAGCATCTCATCCAGGGGGGAGCAGAAATATTCGTAGTCGCTTCACGCTGCAGAAAACAAGATAAGCTCCAGCCGTATGGGTCACTTGGCTCGTACGCAGTGCGGAGCAAAGACACGCTCCCATTTCGATCTTAAACTTCTGTTTATTAAGAACAAGCCAGCAATAGTCTTCAGATCTAAGTTTGAAAAGGAAATTGCAACTGGGAGTATTGCTTCATGCCTCGGATGCAAGTCCATCGCAAGCTGACCCTCCCCTCTCCACCCACTCCAGCCTGTCGCCTGCATTTTATAATGTTTACTCTTGGGTGAAAAGAAGCACTGTCAAACTTAAGCTTCTAATTCAAGGAAAGGTCGAGTCATGCTTGATCCCAGAGCGCTTGTTCTGCTCTTAAGAGCGGCAATCAGCACGTGAATATGCTTCCAAATTAAATTTCAAACTTCGTGTTTAAATTAAGAAGTGTTCGAAGACTTTTGATACACAACGGAGAAACTTAACTGTAGGATCTCTCCTTTACAGTCCCACCAGTTCTAAAAAAGATGTGGAGTTCTGGAACAGAGGGAGAAATGGTCGTTATGAAAGGACAGCGCTTGTCGCTGCAATGTGAAACGGAAAACACGACATTTGCAGACATCACGTGGTACAAGGATGATGAGCCTTTACCTGTACAGCGGTCCTCTCCTAAAAACATGATCAAAATTCTAGAAATCACTGGTGATGATTTTGGTGTTTACGAATGCAAAGCCCAGAATGCACTGGGGGTGACTTCCATGAAGATGAGAGTGACGAATGGTGAGTTATAGATTGATGGGAGACAAAATAACACGTGACGGTGAGAATTACATAGCGAGGTATTTAGCATCGAATTGAAATTTGCATCTACAATGCGCCGGAGAAATTTGAAAACAGAATAATCACCAGTCATTTTGCATTTTGTTGGACTAAAACTCGGGCTTCGGAATATCATGATTTTTGGTGCACACTTTGAAGATACCCTGTCATCAATTTGTGGTTTTCATTATAACATAACAGCAAGCTAAATGCACAGTGTTATCTCAAATTCTTGGTTTTCACGTGACGTCAGAAAAAAACTAAAATTAAAAATTTTAAGTTTTTACCTTTATCAAGTAAAAGCCATCCTTAAAGATATATCTGATGGCCTTTCTTCAGCTCACTAGACCGTTTTGTTTTGAAAATAGAACACAGTTTTTTCACAATGCGTGACATCAGCATTGTTTCTGGGTAACACGTTAAGTGCACGAAAATATCAATTCGCCTTATGTTTTCGAGTTCTGAGTAAGCAATGTGTTGAGAGGAGTGCCTATGCGAATGCTTTCAAGTTTAAAAGAGAGAATAAACATTTTGAGAGAGCCAAAGTAAACTCCAGATGTTTCCACTGGTTTCCGGCCGCCATGTTGGAGTCCCTCAGACGGGCTCCAACATGGCATCTCCATACTAAACACTATAATTTTCAGCGATACCTTTTGCCGAATAACTCGAGTTTGGAATATCGCACATCCACCAAACTTTGGCACGTTGTTTATTTATTACTCTTCTACGATATTTCAACTTCTTGACTCAAATTATTGAATGGTGAGCGATTTTATTTTTCACTTGCGTGATGATTTAGCTTACTTGCGTGACGTGAAAACCATAGAATAGACATGTTTGCTCAACGACGCCTAATGGTAACTTGGCTTTAAACGCGGGGTGGGGACGGGGTGGAGTTTGAGTACTCCTAGAACTGAAAATTGGGGAAGGGTGTGCGACCCGCTTTCCAGAACCCTTAATGAAGGACCAAACTCTAGGGTTTTTCCCGCCCTAATGGTGACCTGACCAAAAACTCGATAACAAATTTGAGACCCAATCTTTAAATTAACGACCGATGTTTAAGGCATTGTGAAAGACCCTTGTTGATGATCTTATCGATAACGATGAAGAGGGAGCTTCTTCTGAAAAACATACCCAATCTAAAAGTGCAAAAACAGACTTAATTTAAGGTCTAACCACTCGAAATGGATACCTACTTCTGACCATACCTATGTAGTCCATAAAAGGGAATACTCCACCGGCCTTGTTGTTTACTTATCCATTGTATTTCCCTTCTCTGAATCATAAATATTGTATTTTGTTTGTTTAGCTAAACTCCTGACCAGCATGAAAGTCGCTGTTGGTTGCCTAGCAGCGCTGTGTTTTCTTCTCCTCGTTGTTATGGGCGTGTTAGTGTGGCTGTTAATCAAAGCCAAGAAGACAAAAGCCTCTGAAGACGATGAAGAACCAGACGAGAAATCACCAGTCAAACCAACCGGTCCGAGACCAAGCGACAGCGATTTTATGATCCCTGAAGCGCGAGCCACTGGTTCACCAGGCATGGTTGCATCACATGGCAGTAATTCCTCCTACCTTCCACTTAAAATGGGAAGCTCGAATGGCGGACCTAGTCAAACCTACAAAGCCACGTGATATCGCAGCTTGACTCGAACAGTACTGTCTTATTCCTGCCTCGTCCACACTACTGACACGGGACAAATTTTGAAAATGCAGCTCTATTTCTACTGTTAAGACTACCGTCCACACTGATCCGTCACGACAGAAATGGAGCTCTTCGAAACGCTCTTCAAATCAGAGGAATTTGAAAGCGCTTGCTTTACATTTTAGTGTGGACGGCAAAACTGAGGTTTTGGAAAACAAGGAAATCATGATAACTACTTCGAGTTTTCCTCAAACACAGTTCAAAAATGACCAATGCTTGCTGCGTTTTCAAATTGTTCCGGCGTGATGTGGACGTCCTGGACATTTGATTTGCTTTTGGAGTGAAAACGCCGGGCGCTGTTGTCAAATTTCTCGCGCGTAGGGTGGACGAGACCTAATATAGATGTGGAGCTAAGATATAGATGTAAACAACGAAGCGATCCCAGTTACAAGACAACAACGAGATTAGCATCAAGCTACAGTAGATTAAAAGACAGTATTTAACATGGTAACAAAGAACGTTATTATAAATTCGACTTCTAATATGTTATATAATATTATCAACTTCTACTTTCCCCTGTTTTCCCCTTTGACCGTCTCTCACACAGGCTACAGAGACCTGTGATTAGTTTCGCTTCAACTATCAGTTTTTGCATTTTTGGGCGAAATATACGTAAAGCAAGAAATAAATATAAAATTTAAAGTAAAGTTTATGAGCGGCCTATTCAGCTAAAAGGCTGGTTGGTATTCACAGACCGGGACCCTATATATTAAAGAAGTTTATCCGCAAAATTGTTTGTCAACAAGGAAGCGTCAGATAGTGGACCTCTTCAACTCTGATTATTGATCCATTTCAGACCTTGTGATCATGTCGCACAAGTATGCATGTAAACACCTTGTTATTTATCACAGTTACCCATTGGGTCTCCTCCCTTCTTTAAATCATAAGGCTGAAAATGCATTATCCAAAAGTTAGCTACGCATTTTTGTCTCTCTGCTAAAAGCTCTCGGTTCTCTTCTAGCTACGCTTTCAAAAAAACTGTCCGCTTCTCAGAACAGATAAGTATGTCCGCCAACTAAATATGTATAATAATTACTATATCACACAATGTAATCTCAGGTAGTTTTGGGGTTCAAAGAAAACAAAAACAAAAGAAATTTAATTTATAATTAGCAGATGTTAAATTAAAATTAATATCTAAAAGGTTCACTCGTCTGGCTATGTTTATTCATTAACAATAGCGAAGAAAAGTAGAATGAATGTCGCTGAATTCCCCACGAGACTCAGTCAACATAAGCGTGTTCTGAGGGAAATACAGGGAATGTAGGCGAAGTTTTTGTTTCACAAGTGTTTTAGGAACACCGGCTTTTGCTCTTAAGAAATCTTCAAAAATCATCCACCGTTCTAGGCTCGATTTCCAGCCGTTTTGTGAGCCCGCGTTCCTTGCCCCACACCACACCGGACTCCCACAACGGCTGGAAATCGAGCCTACCACCGTTCTAGTATGCTTGTCCTAGGAGTGTCTCAGTCATGACGTCACTCGCGCCCTTCGTTACTCTTCACCAGTGCTTAGCAGACGGGAAGTAATTTTCCGAGATGATGTCAGCTTACTTTTGGCCAGTGTGTCATGATTAGTTAAGTTATTTTTGTGTTGGGCAAAACTTCGTGACTTTGGGACACTCTAGACAGTGGTGAACTGTGGTAGAAAAACTAAGGAGGAAATTAAAAGGAAAAACGTAGCAAGAAGAGTTAGATCTGGAGAAGATTGCGAAAAACTTCGAACTTGAATTTAAACCGGCAAAGTTAATTTTTTTGTGATGAGGAACTCGCAATATAGCTCTCTGAAAACCCAAAAAATTTATATCTTTTTCAACAATGCTGAAGGGTAACGGCTTTTTAAATGCGGTTTTATAAATTATCATATCCAGTTATTCCTTATTTTGGATTTATTCTTTTTTAAACTGGCTTTGTTTGAAATACGATCATAAAATTAAAAACACTCTACAAAAGAGATATGTTCCTCTTTGACTTGATTTTAAAATAAATCGTTTCTGAGCGAGTCTTCATTAAAGCAATGTAGTTAGGGTTTTGTTGTTGAAGTGTAAATTGTCACTGTAAAGTTGTCATACGCGTGACAAAAGCACCGAACAAAGATCCCAAAACTGAGATTAAGTGATTTAGACAAACCATTGTGTTCCTTTTATAATCGACTGCTTTTGTTTGAGCAACATCTCGCCGCTTTGCAAACAGAATCAAGAAAGAAATGACGATGGAATACGATAGTAAAATTGAAGAGGCGACAAACGGTTCCAGTCGCGATGATGAAACGGAGATAGATGTCTTCTTGAGAGTAACTCCATTGTTGACATTTTCATCTGGGCCAGAACCAAGCATTCAAGACGATGGCGTCGCTTCAGAGGGACAAAAACCGGTTATTTTGGAAAAGGTTCATGGTACACGTAGCGGCCATAATTACAACCAGACAAACTGGCTTTCAAGCGACGACAGCGTTGAAAAGCTCGCGGAATCAAAGAAGACTCGAGCTAAGAAGTTCATGCCCGACAGATCCGCGGAGGTCAACGCGGAATTGCCAGATTCACCAGAAAGTTCCCCAACAAGTACAAGAAATCACAGAATGGCTTTGATACGAAGCTTATCCAGTTCTGCACCGGCGACCCCAAAAGAGGTGTCTCCAAAACGAGCACGACGGCTGTCGGACCCCACTGTTCCCAGTGAGAAAATCCTCGTCAAGAGCTTCGAAAGGCAAGCAAGTTTGAAGAAACTCCGGCCTTACCTCAAGCGCAAAGCCGTGTCTCCATTGCATCTTCTTGGCAAGGTAGCTGCGTCTACCAGCTCCAAACATAACAATACTGACGTGACTCAGAATAAGGAGCTAAAAGGAAATAAAGTTCGTCTGCGTAAAAGGCTGTACCCTTCTTTTGTTAGAGCTTACGAACAGCTTTCTCAGAAGGAAAGACGAGGATCGGACCCGTCTGGTGAGTCAAGCAAGCAAGATAAATGCGATGTGGGAAATGGCTATGGTACAATGATTAATGATTTCTCAAACCAGATTCAGGACCTTGCCTTCAACTTGGAAAATTTGACCACTTCTGACTACACCAGGAATGAGCTTGTTGTCTCAAGCCACATGAAGACGAACCGGCAACTCTTTGGTGAGCAAGATCCGAGGGACAATGGCCCGGGACATTTTTTCAAAGACGTTGACATCCGTTTGCAAGCAATGTTGGAACAGGTCTTGAAGTCGCATCTTGTTACCATGGATGACTACTCGCCGACAAGTTGTGACCGGGCAAGCAGGAGCATTTCCAAGATAGCAACCCGACTTCTTGGTGGTGGCCATCGGCAGAAACGACCTTGTGAGGGTCAGCGTAAGGTGGCCTGCCTGGTGTACATTGGTGCCATAAGAGATAGCGGAATCCAGATGGCAGCCCAAGCAATGTGGTGTCCAGATGAAGACAATTTTGCGGCTGCTAGTTTCAGAAATGAATCTGTGTACGGCTTCGCAGTTGTGATCGCAACACCAGCTTCTTAATGATTTAAAATAAAGAAAAAATAGCAAGCCAATAAGAAGAGGTGAACACTAAGTGGCTTGATGTGTGATTACATTATTTATTATTGTTATTATTTGTCTTAAATAAAAATCCTCGCAACTGCTTCTGGTATTATATATTCTCAAATTGTCAACAATTCTTGTAAATAAAAATTGGGATGTGTTTGTGAATTACAAAAGCACGTAACTTGTAAGTGATGTAGTTACTTTACGTTGGATGTATTAAAAGACAGAGTTCTTCTTCATGTTAGTTTAAAACCCGGACACCGGTTTTAAACTTGCGCTACCATATTCATTAAGCAGCTATTTAGTGAATTTGTATTTGTGTTATTGTACTACTTAAATGATTTCTCTTCTTCACATGCCTGATATTCTAGAGCCCTTGTAAGCAGCGAATCGAAAATGTGTCCCTGAAGCAAGGTTAAAAGTAACGCTTAAATTCTTGACCGTTCCAAAGCACGTGTACCAAGGTAAAAAAACAAATTGTCAACGTATTTTGTTTACACACGACTCAACACGCAATTGCTAATTTCCAAAGAGATGTGCAAATTTTAATTTTAATTGAAAAACGTACAATGGCGATTGTAGCTAAATGACCTTGACAAGTTGAGCGTTTCTAGGGCTGAGAAAGTTCCATAAAAAACTTTGAACGACGAACATTACACCTGTACTCAGGTGAGAAGTTATCCTTTTTTTGTAATCTGCACTTCAGACGGTTTGAACTTTGACGATATTGTGGAAAATTGTTCCGCCTGAATTGAATTACACGGCGGCTCTCAAGAGAATAACTGTTTAATTAAGAAGGATTATTTTCTGCAGATTATTGTTCGCCCTGAGGCTGCCGTTTATTGGAATTAATTACTGATAGTGCGACTTAGCGATTTCTTAAAAACCAGGCCCAGGTTGTTGAAAAGATGGATAACGCTATCCACCGGATAAATCACTATCCAACGGATAGCGTGGTTTATTTTGTTAACATTTATCAACTGGATAGCGATTTATCCGCTGGATAGCGTTATCCAGCCTTTGAACAACCGGGGCTAGGCAAACAACAGAAACTGCTAGAAGAATTACAAGCACGTGCACGTGTGGAAACAGCCAATGAGTTATCATTCTAGAGACACCCGAAAGATATCCCGATCCCCTCCATTAACAGGTCGCCCAAAAATTCTAGCTTGCGGCACTTTCAACCAGTTTCTTCGAAATTCAGTTTAAGATAAAAACTAGCCAATACTGGCGGTAAAAAAGGTTTCGATCTCTCTGAGATTATTTTGAAGTAAAACATCGTGATTAAATTTTTGCATATATGAGTAGAGAGATTGGGCTAGTTGGGCCTCGGTGTTTTGTTTTGACAATGCTTTTTCAGAAAATGGTGAAACAGAGAATTAACTCTGAAGTGTAAATTTAAGTGCTAATTGAACCCATGAATAACCCACTGGGCGTTAGCCCTAGTAAAGGCAATCAGGGAACCACACGAGGCAAAGAAAAAATCTTTTGACATCACTGGGAATCGAATCCACGACCTCCGGAAAGATAATCGTCCCCGACTTTCTCTGTCCGACCTCGTAGCTCTGTCGGCAGAGCAGCTGTAGATCTAATCCGGAGGTCGTGGGTTCGATTCCCACCGAGGTCAAAAGATTTTTTCTTTACCTCGTGTGGTTCTCTGATTCCCTTTACTAGGGCTAACGCCCAGTGGGTTATTCATGGGTTCAATTAGCACTTAAAGTTACACTTCAGAGTTTATTCTCTGTTTCACCATTTGTGTTCATCGTGCTACGCTGCACAACATTCATATGTACCCTTCTTCAGAAAAGTCTTCAGCTTAGTTGGCGATCTAGTCTGTTTTATTTCGCTATGCTTAGGAAATTTTGTGTTCCTGAATGCCACCAGAAGGGATAGAAATTGTCCAGCGTTCGCCTCTAAGGGAAAAAAGTGGATCCATGCAATTCAGACGAAACAAAACACCGAGGTCCAACTAGCCTCGCTTTCATACAATTCGTTCCAGGCGAGGACGGAGTGGTCCGCTATATTTGCATAGGATGTATGGTATGATTATTCAAACGCTTTCTTCATAAAGCACAGCATTCTCTATTATTGATGGCGTTCGCGCCGAGCCGGAGCACACGAATTGCAGGTTGCACTTAAGTCATTTACCTCAAGCTTTATTGCCTGAAATTTTTTGCCACGTACAAATGCTGAAATCGAGTTAAGTAAACCTTTCTCGATGATGAGGTTATAATCTTTTTCAGATATAAGCAATTACCTAGCCTTTTGTTACTGTTTTTAGGAAGGCACTGATCCTAAGTGGAAATCCAATATAGCGGTGGCCTAAGTTGAATGTGTTTTATGATGCTTTATTCGTTAGGAAGCTATGTAGTGTGAAAATGTGAACTTCAAGGAACAGATAATTTCCGAGGACATATATCCCAGATTATTATTCAACAAATTGTAACACTATCCAAATATGGTCATGATGCTCTCGATATCTGTCATCCGTAGGTGACGGATATCCGGCGATATACGTAGCTTCGTACGTGGGAAGAAAAAGTGAAGTGAAAAAATGTTGACAGAAAGGTTTAAAAATGTTACGAGCTTGGAAATCAATTTTGTTATCAATTTGTTGAATAATAAAACAATTATCCTGCTCAATCTTGCGGAATATCGTCTGATTTTAGCCGACTCGGCCTACGGCCTCGTCGGCTAAGTATCAGACGATATTCCGCGCGATTTCGCAGGATAGTTGTTAAATATTTTCGCACCAAATGGAGGCTATCGTGTTTAGTTATCTTCCAATTCTTTTTCGCAACGCGCGCAGTATTGAAAATTGGGGAATATTCAACAATTATTCGCCTCAGGCTCGGTGAATATTGTAGAATAATCCCCGAGACGAAGTCGAGGGGATTTTTCGACAATATTCACCGAGCCTGAGGCGAATAATTGTTTTAGTATAATTTCAGAGCTGAGGAACAGAGAATAACGGACTAAAACATAATAGTAAAGGGGGTAAGTTTCTAAAGAAACTATGGTGCTGCGTCGGTGGGAGTATTACAGGATAATACCGTAGTGGCCAATTCACATTATCAACTCAGTTGATAAAACATAATAGTCTTAACAAGAAGCTTTTATATAAGCTTACATCGATTGTGAATCAGTTTACTCATCGAGTTTGGCAGTAAAGCAATCAAGCAAAATACTACGAAGGATAAATTCTTCCGTTACCTTTGTTTTATCGCTGTTGACTTCATCCACAGTTGTTATCATTGTCTCAAAATGAGTAGCTTTAGTTTGGAGAAAAACAGATTTCGGTCAATCGATCCGACCTGCTGGCAATCAACGTAACCACTGCGTTTACGATTCTTCACTGCCTTGAACACGAGTTCTTGAAAGGATTTTTGGTCCAAGGATGACTGCAGTCATTGTGAAAATTCTCCATCCTTTCGAATATCCTGGACTTTGAGTGATAACTTCCGAATAGACGAAAAATTCATTTGCCAACTGTTCGCCATGTTTACTTGCCGAGATGGCAAAGGCGGCAAGTTCAGTAGCCAGGCCTCGAAAATGTTATAAAAACCGCCTGGAGCGGTTTATATTTAACAAATAAAGAAGCCTAAGCCGTGTATTACACTGTGATAAAACACGATGGCCATTTGAGAACACGAGGGAAATGTAGAAAACACGAGCCGCAGGCGAGTGTTTTCTACATTTCTCGCGCGCAAAACAATAAAACACGCTTTTTCTATGTTTTATACTCTGATAAAACATAGGTTTTTGACCAATCAGAGCGCGCGCAAGGTCCTATCTATATTTTAAAGCGTCATGTAAGGAACCGCTCGACCAATCAGATTGCTGGAAACTCTTTGTTCGGCTCTGAAATTGTACTAGTCTCGGATATTGCCAAGTTTTAGCTGGGGCCGTATTCGGTGACGTGACGTGTTTAGACCAATCGCGCGCGAGCGAAGAAGTTTGATGGATTATAACACTCGGATATTCCTCAGTTTTTTCGCGGGAATATTCAGTCACGTGGCGCATTAAGGTGGCCCAACACATTTTTCGCGTGCACTCTCAGCACGCGCAAGAGTATTGCATAAAAACAAACATGGCATAAATACAGCGATCATTTTATTTGCTCAATGTCTGCGCCATCTGTAACGATGCAAAGAAATCTGCTCATCTTTTTCTTTGTTGCTAAAAGAACTGACGTAAAAGAACCCAGTTTTCGCAAGCGTAGTTAGTCGAAATTGCGATTGAGTGAAAAATTGACTTCTCGGAGATACGCCTATTTCTCGAGAACCACTCATCACGAAATTTGGCACGAAAATAGTTTAGGAAATAAGTAACTGGAGGATTGAAAAACATTGAACTTTAACAAAGGAAATTCAAGATATGCCAGTGACCATTAAAGATCTATTTGTTAAATTATTATTAAAACAGCGCTAACTTGTGAGTATCGTTACAAGCTTGTTGCATGCAAATTTTAAAAAAAATCTAATTACTAGATTTTCTGGAAATAAACAAAAGCGATTTTAAAAACCTGTTTATATCATGTTGCCACCGCGGCACATACGTCAGCTTAATTATCAAAAAGTTGAAGTTTGTATTGTTTACTTGCTTGCTGCCATTTGTGGCAACCAAAGGCTCGAGTGTTTTAGCGAAAAAAGGTAAATGAAATAGAGGTATAAAAAAAACTGTGTTCAGGCACCTTACAGTCAAGCTAAGTTAAGTGTACCCTTCAAGATACTGATTATTTGAAACTTGAACCCGCTAGTCGTTTCAATAATGCAATAATGAATTGATTATTCGAATATTGAACTCGCTCGTTCGATCCAAGAATACGGCTACCGGGTTCCGTTTTCGAAAAATCATTTCAATATTGCATTCTAGAAAAGACTAGTGGGTTTCAAACCTACTAGTCGCGACAGTGAATTGAGTTTTCGAAAACGGAACCCGTTAGCCATATTCTTGGACCGACCGAGCGAGCGAGTTCAATATTCGAATAATCAAGTCATTATTGCATTCTTGAAACGACTAGCGGGTTCAAGTTTCAAATAATCAGTTCATTAATGAAATCTTGAGGGGTACGCTTCACTTAGGCCCCGTCCACGCTAATCCGTTTTCAAACGAAAACGGAGCTGTTTTGCTCCGGATACGGCTATCTTCCACACTACAACGCCGAAAACGATCACCGAAAATGGAGCCATTCGAAAACGCTCTACAGAGTGGAGCGATTTGAAAACGATGCTTTTTGAAAACTCTGTTTTCTAGTGTGGACGGAGAAAACGATGCTATCTGAAAACGGTGACGTCATCACGATCGGACGCCAGACTACTCAACCGTGAATATCCAAAATGACGCCAATTTCGCGGGCCCATTTATTGAAATCCGCATGCGTCGAATTCATTTGAGCATGCGCACTGAAGGTATAAAAGAGTTTTCAAACTGATACGGGGTTGTAGTGTGGACGGGCGAAAACGATACGAAAACGATAAGTGTGGACGCAAATCTTTTTGAAAACGGAGCAAAACAGCTCCGTTTTCCTTTGAAAACGGATTAGTGTGGACGGGGCCTTAGTTTGACTGTAAGACCAATCGTGCGCGAGCGAAAAAAACAATGGATTGTAAGTGTGCACATTCCACTAACTAATGGAAGTATTGGGATTATGCAATTTACGGTAGTCAATGAGCATAAAACAAAAACAAAATTGCAGGGCCAAGGAGCTTTCATCATAAATCTTAGCCTACTTGTTTGCTTCTTCTGAATGTTTACCGGCCTTCTTAACCAGTACCCTCTATTAAATATATTTTAATCTATAAATTACATCTGGTAGAACCACAATTAACAATGTCTGCTTGAACTGTGTTTTTTATTCATTAGAAACTTTAATGATGAAAGCAAAATGTTTTACACACGACAGAAAGTAATATGTTTAAAAATAAGTAATTGTGCTTACTTTTTAAATTTGTAATTTTTATAAGTATTTTATTAAAATAAAATACTTATAAAATAAAATACTCAGTTCCAATAAGTATTTTATTAAAATAAAATACTTATAAAAATTACAAATTAGACACTTTTATTTTTTCATTATTTCAGTTTATTTAAAATACGTAAATTTAAAACTGTCATTTTCCATCACCATCATCACCTCATCATGTACTTGCTAAATCCATATCTGTTCAAGCTATTGAAGGAAAAGACAAAAAAACTAGTTAGCAATCAAAATCCAGGAAATATTGTAGAAATAATAGCTATTGATAACATAACACCGAACGGCAAAGGAACACTTTAAACAGGTTTTTACCCTAAAACAACACGAAAACTGATCAAACTTTAAAAAATACTTAAATTAATTGAATTCCAGTTATAAGCAAGCTCAACATGTCTGGCTCAGTTCCAAATGACCTAATGTTATTTTGTTAAAAAAAAACTGTCATTTAATAGACCTTATTCAAATATGGCCTCCATTTTAGTATTCTTTTGTTTACTTGCAAATTAGCCCTTGCTGCGTCGTTTAAAGGAAAATATTCTTTTGAATTTCGAGTTTGAGAATGAGGCAACGATGGATAATTTACAAGCAAACAAAAGAGCACTAAAATGGTGGCCATTTTGGTGTAAGGTGTATGGCACCAGTGAAAGGCTCCACAATGTACATTTTTGTAGTCATCTATTATTATTCTTGCGAGTCGGTGAGACAGTTGTTATGGAGTTAGCCTAAGGGTGTACCCCACTTAAGTCCATTCCTAGAATAGCCAGCGGCAATTCTGCAGGGGTTGAGGAGAAGGGTTGGAACCTGATCCAGCCTCTTCATTTCACATGAATCTACTTTACCAGCCTAACGAGGAAGAACTATAGTTCATAGTTTATGGTACCAATGGCTTATAATTTCGCTTTAGGGGCTCTTGAGTTACTCGATCGTTTGGTTCGATGAAAGCCGTCTCTTTATAATAACAATAACGATAACGATAACGATAATGATAATGATAGTTAAAAAGATAATAGCAATGACTTAATTATCCTGGTCAATTACATCTAGCAGTGGAGAATCTCCCTGCAAATAGGGGACACCTAACTAGAACTATCTAAAAATAATATACAGAAAATCCTATACAAGATATCAAAATTGTGAGTAACAAAGATGGCAGCCAGTGCATCCATCTAGGATGGCCCCTAGCTCTAGCCTCCGTACCTTAAACTACTCAGTGAGATTTATGGGAGAGGCGGGAAGGTTGGAGATCGAAAGAGACGTGTGATACCTGTTTGCTTGGCTAATTGTCTTCTGTGATCGTTCTATTCTTAAATGATCCATGCCAGAATATTTTGAGCTAAACTTCTGCATGGTCAAAAAAACAAACAAAACTACTCTCTCCTCTGCAGACCCTCGAAGGTTTTTCCGTCAGAGAAATCAGCTGAACGATATGAGTACAGGCGCAGGGTTTCTCGAAAGACGAGACGAAAGACGATACATTCGACTTTGCGCGTGCACTCACCTCGCACAGAGGTTATATAACGATCATTTCGAACCTCTGCGGAGGAGAAAGACGCATCTAGGTGTGGGTAAAGAAGCTCGGCATACCTTAAGCGGGTAAATCTACTTTGCAACCTGATGTATCGCACATCGCCACTCTGCAGGTTCCATTATATTTACAACGAGCTTTCGCCACCTTGTAGAATTCTCTACTAGCGCAATAGCGTACTCTCATTTTTCTGGGGCTGGAAGGCGTGGTGATGACCAGCAAACAAACCGGATCAATTTCCATGGGGCAGGACTTGAACTCAATGTTTTCGTAACAATCTATATCTGCGTCTTCTCCCTGTGCATAACAAGTTGGGCACACGAATGGTCCTGCCATAATTAGAATATCAATTAAATCAATAAGTTACAAATTAAGGACGTTCGCGCGAAAAGTTTCTAACATTGATTTTTTTCTGAAAATTTTACCATTGAAAGATGATGAGTTAGTGATGTCAGAAATGTAAAAGAAAATGGGATGTCAGCGAGTTTGTTTTGGAGAGAACATGTCCGGAAAAACACCAAAATCTGAGTAAATCGGGTTTCGTTAGCGAAGAAGGCCACAGTGGCTGCAACTGCCCAAAATATTGCACTTAGAGCTTTGAAGGGAAATGTTCTCTGCAACATATGGTTTAAATGGACCTATTAAGCGAATTTAGTCAACTGGTGAGGTTCATCAAAGAACAAATTCGCATTTAGCGACCACAATTTTATGCGCCTTGCAGCCGCATGATGGCAGGATTCGATGTCTCGAGGACAAAAATCGTGAATTTTTTTATCTTCCCACATTGATTTTTGGTCATTTTTAGACAATGTGGAGATAATTGTAAATAAAATCTGTTTCTGAAAAGAAAAGTAGGGTCACCGGAGGTCTAAGATCGTTAATTCCAAGCAAAGCTATAGCAATGGCCATCTCCCCCAATATTGTTCATTTCAGTACTTAGCGCGCGCGCTCGATGCATGACATGTCATGTGAATTTGCGTGCGCATTAAGGATGTGCAAAAACAATTAGCGCGAACGCCCTTAATTAAACTTCGCTGGAGAAATTTGAAAACGGATTTTTCACTCCGAAAACTAATTAAATGTTTTCATTTCACACTGCGCCGGAGGAATTTGACAACGCAAGAATCACTAGCGGCAGAACAGCCTGAGTGCATCCTTAAGGGTTAATCATATCATTATCAAGATGTCACCGTTTTCGACAACCTAAAGGTTCTTCGTCCACACTTAAACGCAAAGCCGGCGTTTGGAGATTCCTCAAAACGGATTAGTGCGGACAGACATTCGAATTTTTTTTCCGGCGTTGTGTCGACGAGACGTAAGGCTCAATTAACAAGGCTACTGATGAAGGCTTAAGGGTTAGACCAAACGTCTTACTATTATATACAAGTCAGTGACAAAAAAACTACATTTTTATAAACAATAACAAGGCTACCCTTGAGTTCCAAATTGCCTGCCCGGCCCTGATCCGGCAGCTCGGACCAATCCAAAATACCGTTTTTCGTTGTTTATCACCGTAAATACGTGTTAGTGAACGGTTACAAAAGCTGAAGTGAAGTCTCGAAATGGGATTCGGAGAGCAACATGGTGCTGAACATAAATACACATTAGAGCCCAAGGATAATTAAAAAGCTTCCATGAGAATTTTCGTCTAGAGTGGGACGCTCTAAGACTTAACAGTGTAGTTCAATTACAGCACTCATGATAAAACGAAGTTTGGTAATGGTTGATATATTACGATTTTAAGAGAGGAAAGCACTCAAGCATTAGTTGGTTTTCATGTGGGTACTCTATCCAAGTGGAATTGGAATTTGAAAGTGTTGGTTTTTGTGGAGGAAGGAAAACCGGAGAATTCGGAGAAAGAAAAGCTCGGAGCAAGGCGAGAACCGGCAAGAAAGCTCAACCCACATATGGCACCTGGTTGGAATCGAGCCCGGGCCACACTGGTAAAGAGCGCTCTCACTACTGCGCATCCCTGTTCCACAAATATGTTTAAGGACGTTCGCGCCCATTGCTACTGCGCATCTCCAGTGCGCACGATATATATGACATGGCGCGTGCCACGTCATGTATTTCAAGCGCGCGCACCGAGTAGAAACTCAACAAAATATAGAGCTGATGACTTTTACGTTAACTTGGTGTTGAATATTTTTGTTGGATACTCGGTGACCCCCACTTTTTTTAGGCAGATCACTTCCTTCTCTGGTTGTTTCCATTGTACTAAAAAAACAAAAAAATATATGTACGTGGGAAATTTTAATCGTTTCTCATATACTATTCAAAAAAGGCCAAATTTGAACATGGATACAGGTGTGCGTGACTAATAAGCTGCATTTTTTAAGGCTAATCCTATCTAATTTAATGGCATATGTAGCAAAGATCTATCAAATAGGCCTATATATGCTGTGTTAAACACACATAACTTAGATATGATTCTAGCCCTTCAACTTAAATATATGCCGATAGTAATGAATCCGGCCAGAATCGCCTCGAGTAAGTGGAAATTGCCATTCTCTGTGATACACCTTATCTTCAAAACGAGATCGGCGACCCTCGATTTGTTTTTACGTTTTTAATCTAATCTTATCTTTTTCTACCTACAGTCAAAGTTTTAAAAAAATCTGTACGTGGGAAGTTTTGGGCGTGAACGTCCTTAAACCATCGTTATATAAACCATCTATAAATATATAATATATAAACCATTCCCTTATCACGGATATAAAAATCATTTTAAGGCCCAAGAAGGACCCCAGCGCTAGCAGTTGCAAAGTTTAATTATTACCTTCACTTTGGACAAGGCAAAACGTAGCACAGGCAGCGATGACAAAAATTCCCAAATACACCATGGTCTTGTTACGGTCCCTGCTATTATGATTAAAATGAGATTAACAAGAGTGTGGCTTGAAAAATAACCTGAAAGGAGTTTAACCTGGTTTGCGCATCTTAAAATGGTCTAGACTATTTTTTTGATCGTGGTTTGTAAAGCACGCCAATCTTCTTCATCCTTGTCAGTCTTAATTGTTCCTCTGTGGTTTTTTGCCATCTCTTTGGTGTTTTTCTATCTTAGTAAAACAACACAACTGCCTATTTGATTGTTTTGTACGCATGAAGCTAGTTTCAAACAAAACCTGACTTACGTTCTTCGCTCGAATCGTACTCTATGTCGCTCTTCTGCGATATGCTTCAGTTTCCTTTCAGGCTAGCTCCCTGCGGCAAACTGAATGGGATGAGCGCATTCTGTTCTTCATTTAAGGGTCTAAAATGTAGCAATACAACAAGACATTATCGACAGCTGAATATATTGTTGAGGGCCGCTAAACTCTTGCCACGTTAGTCAAGACT
>JAHPZR010015023.1:0-20000 GCA_019787425.1 Platygyra sinensis | reverse complement strand
ACTGTTCTTTACCAGTCCGGGCCATTGCCAGAAGTGGATATATGGTGACGTCATGAGAAATGGCAATCTGGCCGCCAAAGCTAGGCACACTATACAGAGTCCCTTCCGGCTCTTTTCGGGGCTTAAAAGTAGCCTTTTCCCACACGGCTTGGCACACAATACAACTGGACAATGAAGTTTTACTTGAGTGCGAAAAAAATGGCGGCTGGCGAAGCGTCTTCGAGTTTCGAGGCGAAAACCTAACTTTTTTGTGCTAATTTAGCTCTGGTTTTTACACGGACAAGACGCCAAATAGATGGAAAAATCAGGTACGTTGCAATTTTTTCCGTATTTGAAAAAAATATGTCGTTTATATCTGTAAAATTTGCTTTCATTTGGTGGTACTTTTGTATTGGTCCACGACTGCGTCGCTTGGTCCAAGGTTTTTAAAGATGAAATACTGTAGTTTCGCCACATGCGTTTGTTATTGACCGATCGCGTGGACCATGCTGTGGACCTGATTCCAAGCTGTGTTTACTTTATTCTCCGACAGGCAATGGAAAAGTACCGCGATTTCCTCAAGAAACACTGGATTGTATGGTAAAAATCTAAAAAGGAAGGGCAGAGATCAGAGGAAGGAATTATTCAAAGCTGTTCTCAGTGAAAAGGTTTACGTTGACATAGCAAAATGATACTAGTATGTACATCCCGAAAAGTTGTGTGCAACATGCAAAGCAAAGTTAAATCAGTTATAAACGTAGTTTGAATGAAGAAGATGAGGCTGTGGTACACATGCCAAGTTTCAGTGAAGGTCAATAGTTTTGTAGCTATCAATTCATTTCCATGTAGGCTTTTAGCAGTGCAGAAGAAGTTGTTTGTTGAATCTGGCCAAATTGTACTTGCAAATATAGGTTTTTTTGCTAGTAATGTTTCTGAAATTGAAATTCACCTCAGTGTAATTTGCAGTCCTGGTCACTTCAGTTAGCGTGAAGTCCTTCATTTTCAATTGCTTATTGTGTTAGAGTGGGTGTGTGGTTAGTTTTCATTGATATATTTCAGAAAGTCATGTGCAACATTATTTTCCAGTCACAAAATTAGGCCCTGTTTACAAGCAGGTAGGGTATCTCTAATGCTAAGGTTACCCTAGCAAGAGGGTTACCCAGGCATCCACACATTTCTCTTTATTTTCAACAACACGTTTACGAGGCAGCTAGTGTCAGCCTAGCACTAGGGTAACCCTAGCTGACTGCCTCCCTGACGCTAGGGTAACCTTAGTGCCTTGTAAATGCTCTGCTAGGGACAACTCGCCTACCCGGGATAACTCTATTTTGGCTCCTAAAAGCAAAATATGATCACAATACCAACAAAATCAGCAAATTATGACCCAGAAACATCAAGTTCTTTCACAATTTGTCATATTTTTGCTTTGGAAATAAATTATTTTCCAGTTTTGTTATCTGTTTGTGCTTTACTTACAAGGTAACCGAAGCACAACAAGCGTAAAGTTGACTCGTGCAGTACAGGGTTACCCTACCTGTAAATTTTGCTTGTAAACCGGGACTATCTTTTAACCATTACCCTGGCAGTAGGGCTACCCTATCTCCTTGTAAACATGGCCTTAGAGCTTTTCCACTATTTGTTACAAAAAAATAATACAATGTAGCCATATCGTTACCTGTTTTTTTTTTTTAAATACTTGTTTATAGTTTTGCAATCATGGTATCTAACACATATTGAACATTAGAAGTATTGAAAATTAAGCTGTAGGTTTCTAGGAATTTAAATAGTACTGTGTGTATATTTCAAGCTTTCCAATAAGAATATCTCCTGCAGAACTTTGTAATTTTCACCATGTACTTTTCTTGTTGAAACCAAAATATTGAAATGTATAGCATTCTGAATGTGAATTTCTTGAATTGCTAGTTGTAAGAAATAAAGCATGAACTGATTTATATCATGTGGCTTCTGTGATTGTGTCTGTGTGTGTTGGGGTTGGGGGGGGGGGGGGGAGTGGGGGCAGACTGACCTAGTCATGAAAATTCTTGAAATAGCATTCCATCATGAAGGGGAGCGGTCACAACAGGTCTTGAAATACCATCAGATCCAGAACTGAGATATGAAAGGCTTAGGTTTGTCACCTGAACAGCCCTGGAGATTTTCCTAAATGGGGATACCGGCTGAAACCAGAGTATCAACGTACCATAACAAAATGCATTTATTGATCCACGTATTGTTTCTGATGACTGAAATGTACTGCATATAGAGATTCACACTTACATAGAATGTGCATGGTACTGTTCAAAGTTAAGTCATTTGTTACTCTGCACAGAAATGGGCGAAAAATGAAAGAACAGGAGGTGGTGCAGTCATTCCTTGCAGCTGGCTACTGCATGTTACAAAAGGAGGAGAAAGCTTAAAAAAAGTGACCAAAATAACAATTGCAATTAATAGGTTAAAAGGGTTTTCCATTGATGGTTTTGAAGGCATGGAAATAAGACTACATAGAAATTGTCACTTTTGGTCCATGTATTTTTTTGTCTTTTGATACATGTAGCTGTGGTAATTAAGGTACAACAACAACCTCGTTCCCAGGGCCTTTTCCCAAACCAGGGAAAGGCCCTGGGAACGAGGTTGGTACAACAAAACTTAGCTGAAAATTTAAATATAATTTGATAAAATTTTGAACAAGAGCACGGCCACAAAAAGTCTCCTTTACATACAGATCTATCAATTTTAGATTTATCATTATGGATACAAATAAAAGATCCCTTTCATATTGCAACAGCAAACAGCTTATGACGTAAAACTCCGACTATTGGCTCATAGTCGGAGTTTTTTAGCCAATCAAAAAGCTAGAAATGCAATAGTCGGAATTGAGAATTTACTAAAAGAAGGTGTCTTGCATGCGCAAAAACAGCAAAATTTTTAGGTGGCAAAAGCTTATACATTCTTTGTAAAATTTTAAGCTTCTAAACGTGTGTTTCACAAAGTATTCAATGATATGCGTCAGACTCATATTCATTGGCTGAGTTGATCGTGCTATCAGTATAATAGTCAAAACTGATTTATTTCTGGTTCCATCAAAAGCCGAATCACTTATGCTAAGGAGGTAAATGTTGTAAACAAGGATTACCCTTTGGCCTCTTCCACACGTTTCCGAATATTTTTGAATGCGCAACTTTTTCTTTTCGGATACGGCTTCCGTCCACACGTACACGAGTTTGACAGTGAATACGGATACTTTTGAATCAGCTCTCCAGAGTGGAAAAAAAAAGAATCCTCAACGAATCCAATAACGTGTGGACGGATGAATCCGGATATTTTTTAAATCCGATGACGCAGTAAAATCGTGTCCAGTCTCTTACCGAACAAAAAAAAACAATATGTCGGCACAACGCGTTGGCCTAGTTACTCCAGAGTGAATCCGGATGCCATCGGATGCGTCGTGAATTCGACTTGAATACGCCACTTGTAGACGGGAAAATTTTTGAATCCGGAAAGAAAAAGTCGGGGATTCAAACAAATCCGGATACGTGTCGACGGGCCTTAGGGAGCACGACGATGAACGCGTCAAGAACAACACCGAGCAAAAGACCTAATGATCAGAACAGTGCAGCTGTGCACCTGAATTATAAATCTCTGTACATTTGTTTGCCGTCCTCTACAAAACAAGAACGTGAAATGACCACGTTCCACGTAGTCTTGAGAAACGCGAACGAAGACGGTTAACTGAATGCTGTCCTTGTATATTTAGCGGCCTAGGCTCGTTTTTACAGCCATTGGCGCACTGAACAGATCTGGACAAATTTTGCAATACGGACTCGCTAATGAATTTTATTTTCAGCCAGTCTCTTTTTTAATGCATTGCACAAAAGGAAGCAGTTTGTTCGAGGACATAGCAGCCAAGGACAAAGGGAAAACTCGAGAAAAAATCAAGGAAGCCAGCAAATATACTGATAATTAACAACGATAACTAATCAACGAACAAACAACTTAGGCAAACATATACAGCTCTTAGAAAGATCTGTATTCTCTTGCATACAGAAATGGGTCATTTCTTTCTTCTTTAGGCCCGTTGTTTCCCTTTTTTGTTTTCATCACAGGGGGCACACACTCTTGCTGAGTAGGGAGAGAGTAAATAAAGGAACGAAAAGAATGAATAGTTTACCTTTGTCTCCTCTTGTCATCTCTTTTATCTTACCAGATTTTACTGGGAAAACCGCTGCTTAAAAATCCTGCGTAACACTTTAGCACTAAACTCGTACCTAGGCCTTTCCGCGCTCAGCAAAATTTTTTTTTTGGTTTGTATAATATTTGACAAGGGAAGCAACTCTTTGCCAAAACATTTTGAACGCACTGGAAATATTTGCTCGAATCTCTGAATTTGGTTGCTTTTACGAAACCAAACAAACACAAAATGAGGTCGGAAAGTTTCTCTACAACTTGGCCGAATGTTTTCAAATACTTTTGCGACAGTCGGAGAATTTCAGCGACTTTTGCAATCTCAATTCACTTTTCGCAACATGATCGTACCGTTACCCAAATCCCAAACACGGCATCCAGCGCGCGCTTGCGCTCCCCTCACTCACCCACACGGGTTTTTTGACGAAAAAGGTTTTACAAAATCCTTCCCTAGCTCCCATTTATTATCACGGAATCTCGCTAAAACGCTTCAGGTATTAATTTACGACAATTTTGTTTCCGTGTGGAGACCGGCTGACTTCGAGCACGTAATAAAAAAACAGCGAACCAGGGAAGGGGTTTGTAGAGATTTGTCGTGTCAAAACGCATGTGTGGGAGAGTGAGGGGAGCGCGAGCACGCGCTGGATAACGTGTTTGGGATTTGGGTAACGGTACGATCATGTCGCGAAAAGTGAATTGAGACAAAACTTTGCAAAAGTCGCTGAAATTCTCCGACTATCGCAAAAGTATTTGAAAACAAATTCGGCCAAGTTGTAGAGAAACTTTCCGACCTCATTTTGTGTTTGTTTGGTTTCGTGAAAGCAACGAAATTTAGAGATTCGAGCGAATATTTGTAGTGCGTTCAAAATGTTTTGGCAAAGAGTTGCCTCCCTTGTCAAATATTATACAAACCAAAAAAAATTTTTGCTGAGCGCGGAAAGGCCTAGGTACAAGTTTAGTGCTAGAGTGTTACGCAGGATTTTTAAGCAGCGGTTTTCCCAGTAAAATCTGGTAAGATAAAAGAGATGACAAGAGGAGACAAAGGTAAACTATTCATTCTTTTCGTTCCTTTATTTACTCTCTCCCTACTCAGCAAGAGTGTGTGCCCCCTGTGTTTTCATCCAAGGACCTTCTCTCCGTTTTTTTTTTTTAATTTTCCATTTGAGAGCGTGCCCCTCGGCGCGCGCAAATTTTGTCACATTCGCGATCATGGTAAGCAATACTAAAAAAAATTAATTATATATTTTCATTGTAAACATTGACTTAAACGTAATCAAGCAAATGGAAAATTTTAAAAAACACGTAAAAAAATGTTTTTCCGCCCTTGACGATGGAAAGTGACCTAAGAAAACGACCTAAGAGGGAAACTGAAAACAAGTTTTTCAGGTCGCTTCATTGAGGTTTTTTCCCACATTTAAGGGGGAAAAATCACTTTTTTTTTTCTTTTATCTGATTAAACTGAAGTAAGTCATTTGGCTAATGCGTAGAAAATGCAAATTTCAAAAAACATCCGAGATATTCAGGAACATCAAGACATGTGGATTGTGGATGTGGGTGACAAATGAAATATTTACACTAACACTATTTAACTGGTTAATTTGAAATGAAAATATTAAGGTGAACTCCGCACGACTCGTAAAAGGGTCAGCAGTAGTCGTCTAACGCTACTTTATGAATGTGGCGGTAACCCTAACACAAGCCATCACCTTCTCCGACTTGGAATCCATCGCACTGAATAACTCAGAATTAAGGTGAGATTGATTTTAACTTATTTCACCAAAATTTCTAGTGCAAATATTTTCATTTTGTCACTTTCCACTGGTTTTTGTTTGTGTTCGTTGTGGATTGAAATAATAGAAAGAAACGCCTGATCCTCCATCGATCCTCCATCGATCGTCCATCGTTTGTAAAACACAATACATTACGTGATTTTCCTTTGGTTGATGTTAAGTTTTTTTTAATGCACTTGATACAGTTTGGCTCAACGGTTTAACCAGTTTAACTGTCCCTGGACAGTAAAAAATACCGAATTTAACCAGATCCAGGCTAGACATTTTAAGCGCGCGAAATTAATGCAGGAAACAGTACAGAGGTTGAACGATCATACCTAAGATACACTGAAAAGATGTAGAATATCATTTCTTTCTTCTTTGAGCGCGTTGTTTCCCTTTTTCTTTTTATTTCATCCAAGGACTTTTTTTCCGTTTATAATTTTCCATTTAGGAGCGCGCCCCTCGGCACGTGCAAATTTTGTCACATTCGTGATGAAAATAATGCTAAATAGCACGAAATACAAGATCAAAGATCAATATTTGCTGAAAAAAATCTTCCTTGGTTTCGCCAATTTACAAGAATCATTATGACATGTTCCAGTTTTATTGACTTTTTTTGAGTATAGATTATTTATTCTACATAACTCGGGCGCTTTTTCTATTTAATTATTTATTTTCATTGTAAACATTGGGCATAATGATCAAATAAAGGAAAAAATGTTTTTCCGCCCTCGAAGAAGGAAAGTGACATTATGAAAACTATCTTAGAAAGTAATTAAACAGTTTTTCAGATTGCTTCATTAAATTAAGGTTGTTTCCCACTTTCAAGGGAGAAAAGTCACTTTGTTTCCTTTATTTGATTAAACTGAAGTAATTCAGTTGCCCAATTTGCCTAATGCGTAGAAAAGTAACGCAAACTTCAAAAAAAACGCCCAAGTAATTTATGGACATGTAAAACGCTAAACATTTACCAACCATTATTATACATTGATCTCTCTAACTGTTTTCTGATTGGCCAAAAGAGTACAGTGAATTTTCGAAATCAGCGCCCGTGACGTCATAAGTGAAGATTATACAATTATCATGTCAAGGACACTCAAAGTCATGGGTAATCATGTCAAGTTCGCGCGCTTTGTGTTGTTTCCCGTCAGTGAGAAAGCAAAAACAGGACTTTTTTTTCGTTCAATCTATAATAAAACAATTATTAGATTTGACTTTTCTGATATCCAGAATAATCCAGGTCTCGATAAGAGTTGTCAGACTCTCAGCCTTCGGCTGATAACCCTTACCTCGACCTTGATTAGTCTGCATGGATATCACAAAAACCTCATCCAATAATTGTTTATAATTGTGCTTGTTCATTGTGGATGTGGGTGACAAATGAAGCACTTTCACCGACACCTGCTGTTTAACCGGTTACTGTGAAATGTAATTATTAAGGGTCAGCAGCAGTATCTCTCACTACTTGGTGAATGCATAACCCGCACACCAACCATAACCTCTCACTTGGAATTCATCGCACTGAATTAAGAACTCAAAATTAAGGTGAGATTGATTTTAACCTATTGAACCAGAATTGCGAGCGTAATTAATTTCATTGTGTCGTTGAAATTTTACCAATTCCATTACTTTTTGTTTATGTTCGTTGTGGATTGAAATAATAGAAAGAAACGCCTGATCCTCTATCGTTTGTAAAACACCTTACATTACGAGATTTTCCTTTAGTTCATGCTAAGTTTTTTTTTGTTTAATTTAAATGCATTTGATGCAGTTTGACTCAACGGTTTAATCAGTTTAACAGTCCCTGGACAGTAAAAAATACCGAATTTAGCCAAATAATGCAGGCTAAACATTTTTAAATGTTTAGCTTTAAAAAGCGCATTGCAATTATTATCTTGATTTTAGGCGCCATCATGGAAGCTGAGAACGAATATGCCCCATACATAAACCCTAACCTCCATTTGTCGCGACATTGAGCTCCGCGGACATTTTCTGAGAGCGAAGCTTAGTAAAACTGTGTGCTTTGAGGAACGGGGAATGTCCAAGAACAAATATCGGAAATATCTGAGTTTCCCAAATCAGGCATAAAGGCACGGCCAAACGATCGCAACATTTAAAAGCAGCGTATCGAAACATTGTTGGGTGCAACATGTTGCGTGCGTTTTGCCACCCTGTTGCAACGTGTTGCCGGACATGTTAGGTGTATTGAAAGTCGATCCAGTGCCCATGCCTGAGCGCAACCTTGTTGTACCGACCTGGCCACACGACTAAAACATGATGCAACATCCGCAAATGTTAAATGAAATATTTGACTATTTTTAAATTTGAGTCAACAACACACAACATGTCGCAAACTGCCGCAACGGGGTGGCCAAACGTATGCAGCATGTTGCTCCCAGCAATGTTGCCATATGTTGGGTTGAGATTCTGCGATCGTTTGGCCGGGGCTCAACAACAGCTACATATTTATATATGGCGGCATGTGTCTAGAAAAACCTTCCTTAACAACGAACTCTTAATTAAGCAAAACGTATCACATGGCTGGAGCAATAACGGGACGAAGGATCTCAAGTGAATTTACGTATATTTTAGCTAAAAGAAATATTCGTGATCGTCTTCTAATAAAAATCTTAACTTATGACATGTAATAACGCTGAAGTCATCAGCTGTATCATAATTTTTACTCATGCGCCTTGCAATAATAAGAGAAGATCGAATATAATTGAAGAAATTCAGCTGCTAAATGACAGTTGCAGATTTGCACAGTTAATGAAAACAGGAAGAACTAATCGTGCAGACAACAAGTTATGCGGACCTTTCAGGCGATATGAAAATTGAAGCACGTACGATGTTAGTGACCTTCTAATCAGGATGTTTTTTTGTTAACTATTATGAATTTTGGACTGGATTATCGTTTGAAAGTTCACTGTGTGTGGCATAAGGGTTGAAAGGGAGGTAAAAAATATCTTATACTACAAACAAGGAAAGATAAATCTGACTCATTGGCTATTTAATTAAGTGGATGATAGTTGACAGTTGCAAATTTGCACGGTTAATGAGAACAGTAAAGAGCAGTAATCGTGCAGACAAAAAGTTATCCGGACCTTTAAGGCGATACGAGAATTGAAGCACGTGCGATTTTAGTGACCTTCTGAATCAGAATCTACTTTTGTTAACTAGGAAGAATTTTGGACTGGATTATCGTTTGAAAGTTGCCTGTGTGTGGAATAAGGGCTGAAAGGGACGTAAAGAAATATATTATACTACAATCAAGGAAAGATAGGTCTGACTTGCTTTGTGCACAAACACATTACTAAACAATGATACTAGAGCTAGACCTCACTTATTCGAACTCGATTATCTCGAGTTCCTCTTGATTTTGAACTCAAAGCAATTTTCCTTAGATTTGCCCTTCCTACATTTACTATCGACTATTTTGAGCTCGCGCAATTTCGAACTATTCTTCGCTTCCCCGAGATTCAACTGTAAAACGAAATAACTGATCCCTGTCCTTTTAGCGTGCAGATAACCTTTTAATATTAGATAATTTATTTTCATTAATTTGCCTTTTCCCCACATTTTGTACTGTTAAGCTGCCACATAAATTATTGCTTTTTTCTGCGCGCGCTCTGATTGGTCAAAAACACATGTTTTTTGAGAGTATGAAACATTAGAAAAAGCGTGTTTGTTGTTGTTGTTTTTTTTTCCACATTAAATGTACATCCATATCATAAAGAAAATGAAGAAGTCTAAGCCGTATATTACTCTGTAATTAAACACTCAGAGCGTTTGAGAACACTCGCGAAATACAGAAAACACTCGCCTGAGGGTCGTCTTTTCTACATTTCCCTCGTGTTCTCTAATGCCCGTCGTGTTTTATCACAGTGTGATACACGGCTTAGGCTTCTTTATTTTATAAATAAGCTACGGTACCATATTCGAATTAATCAAATGGATCATATTTTAAAAGCAGTTACTTGGCAGTGGAGACACATTCGAGACATTTTTTTTGTCATTTAAAGATTGTGTCGTGTAGTTTCTAAAACCATTATCTGTTTTGGCCTAAAATTTATGATGTGTCACAGCGTATATATGGAAATTTGTGCTAATCCGTTCAGTAACTTCTTACGTAATTGCGTAAGCAACTTACAAGATTTTCGTGCGAAAAACGTTTTCCAAACAAAATAAACCGACATAAAATGACAAGGAAAAAAGAAAACCTGCTATATTTCTTTTTGTCCAGCTGGTTAGTTATCTGAGAAACCCTTTTCCACAAGAGCCATGATAAATCTTTTCTGAACGCAGCTCCTGCTGCTTTCAGCTAACCGATGAACCACATTAAATAGGCTACCGAACTGAGTTACAGAAGTAATAAAATTCAATTTTATATAAAATGCCATGCCTCCTTAAGCATTTGCTGTTTAGACGCTAAAGTAGGCTGCTTAATCCTTTTGATTTCGTTCCTTCTGTCCTTAAGCCTGCAGCTAGACTCTTTGGAGCCCTTTCTTACTCCCTAACTCATGCCTCTGTTATCTCCTGCCTCAACGCTCGCCAGTTAATTCTTCCTGTAATTCGATACAGGGACATTATATATGATATTTGAGAATTATTTTTGCGACGCATTCACTCATGTAAACGGAATGGGCTGCGGATGTTTAGACTGCCTTCATCGAATAGCAAGCTTGCAATTTGTTATTCATTTCCGCCGAATGTGATAAAAATATTCAACTTTTAATGGATTTGTAATGAAGTTTTCCTACTGTTACACGTTTCGTGTCACAACTAAAGAGATCCTCTTTAGCTTCGTTTGCGTCGATTTCAAGGTCTTATGACGGCTTTACGTAAAAAATCGTTTACGACAATCATCATCAAACCATTCTTTTTTAAATGAAACGTAGTTTCTTCCAGGAGTGTAATGAGCAGCGGTAAAGGGCAACTGAATGAAAACTGATATGTTAAGCAAGAAGTCCAAACAATTCTTCATTTTGATATGTCCATTAGAGTGACTGACAATTGCAAAACGACAAAAAAAAATCATAACGTACAAGATGCAGAATTAAATGAAGCCAGCGCATTATTTGTTTTCCTGTAAACAGCAACTCAAATTGTCATTGCAAAAGAAAATGGCTGACCAGTAGTCTCCATTTAAAATCCCGGAATCACTGTGATAAGAACTCGCTGCTGCTGTGAATCACTCACGGCTGCTGTAATTGTGTTTTTGGTTGGTAAACAATTTGGAAGGTGGCTGGACGACCTCCTGAATTAAATCTACGAAATTAAGGTAAGAAAAGTACAAAAAAGTTTTTAGCCTGCGTATAGAAAGATTTCGTCACTTCACATGTTCATCGAAGTCTTACTTGCTTCAAGTTCACCTACATGTAGAATTTGCCCTTAGATATTAAAATATATGATCTGCTTCTGAATGTCAGTTTATTTCGTCAGTTAAACGGCAGGGGTGAAGCCTTTTCAAATAAAGCAACACGTTATTTGAGAAAATAGGCGGTAAATTGGAATTACAATGTATTTAGAAAATGTTCTCGCTTATAAGAATTTTTTTGCCCAGGTTATGATCGGACATCAGTAGCTTGAACACTACTAGTGCTTTAAGCAAATCCTTTTGCTGATTTTCGAGTTAAAACTAACACTTAGAGAAGATAGGATGCGAAGTAAAAAAAAGTACAATTAAATAAATTATCATATTAAACAAATCAATAATTCATTAACATAAGTAAATGCCGCTAATAAATTCAAAGTTAACTTGATAAGATCCAAATGAACTGACAAATTTTCTAATCTTATTACAACGCATGGACCGTTTACAATTATTTCGTAAAAATTCGAAAGTAACGACGCCCCAAACAGAGATTCCTTGTTGCTGTGATGTCACTGTAAGACTCAGAAGAGAACGCCGTGAGAAATTTTAACAATTCGTATCTACGACTGGCAACAAAATATAGTCATGAAAATGCCATGCTTCCATGTGATAGTAACATGAAACTGGAACGACGAAATTTATCTCGTTTTGTTAAAATTGTTTTGCTACGAATTATCCGTTTTTATTTCTAAAATAGAGCTCACTCTATTAATCGCGCTGACAATCGGTTACCCGGACTTTTTGGGCATCAAATCAAATCAACTTTAATGGCATATGTGAACCCAGGCACGCATGATGTCAGAGGCATTCTGAATCTTGGAGCATAAGGGAGGGACAGATTGAAAGAAAAAAAAAATCATTTTTCGCTACCATCACCGAAAAACAGCTCTGACTTGCCTCGCACACAAAAACAATAGGCGATAATAACAATATCTTTGTCTGCAATAAAATATCGTCGATATTTTTTGGTTTATATATCGCATATAGATCCATTTGCCTTCACGACCTGAAATCAAATTTGATTTTTGTCATCAAGAAAAGGTTTAAAAACAATTAACGTAATGTATTGTGCATTAAGTCCATTTCATTTTTATCGTTAAGGGACACGTAACCAAAATATTTTCAGGCATTTTTTCAGTAAGAATTTGTCCCCATAAGCTTAAGATGCGAAGGAAAAATCTTGTGAGGTGTAAATGAGAATGAGACCGATATAATTGGGGAAGTAACAAATAACTTAAAATGAAAAAAAAAATGTGTGGAAATGAGGAGTCTGGACGATAAAAAGAACTGAGAAATCAGAGATTTAACCGCCTTTGTTCTTAATACAAAACGGTTGATAAAACTTAGCCCGAATTTGGTGTAACGCGTCTTTATCATTTCGTTTGAATAGATCGCCTTCCACACGTTTCCAATTACGTACATCCTTCTTAAAACAGTCGTCGTTAATATACAAGTAAAAAACCTTAATTGATCCCTATCATATTAGCGTGGACATATTTACTGTTGTATTCCTTTCCATTTCTTTTCATTCTATTTCTCCTTTTTTGTACTTTATAGCTGCCCTTTAATTATTTTTTGTTGTTTTCACCGCACGTTGTAATCGTGTAAACTAAAATATTCGAAATTAACTTATCCTAATCAACTGACCATAGATGGAGACACATGTTTTTAAAACATTACTTATTCTTTTACATGCATGTTATGGTTTTGGAAATTTGGCGTCACACCAGTGTTTATTAGATACCTATTTCATAATTGACATACTTTCTTTTGTTTTTCAACAAACTTTATTTAACTGACAATCCTACAGCCCTCGGGATGTATATGGATTAATACCTTCGTTCTCGGTAGTTATCTCTTACAAAATTAGATCGATTCAAGGATGTTAGCGTGTAGAATTCGTGCTAATCTGTTCAGAACCTTCCAACACGATATGTACGCTAACCGCAACTTTAAGAGATGCGCGAAAAACGTGTACCAGGCAAGCAATTAAGGAAAGAACATGATCTGACAAACTGTGACAAACTTTTTTTCCGAGCAAACCTTTTTCCACCGGGCCATCATAATTTTCTCTCAACGTATTTCGCGCTGCTCCCAGCTAACCGCTGGAGCACATGGTCATGAAACACACTAAAGTAAGCTGCTTAATCATTCTGATTTAATTCCTTTCGTCGTAAAGCCGGCTACTAGACTATTTTGGTGCCATTTCTCACTTCCAAACTCATAAGTTGAGATTTTTTTTCCAAATCTCTGTTGTCTTTCGCCTCAACTCCTAGCTAACAATTATTTCTTCGTGTAATTTGATTCCGGTACTTGACTATATAGTAATGAAGAAATATTCTTTCCCTACATTCAAAAGTAGAAAGGTAATGGATTGTATGTTTAAACTGCTTTCACTAATTGAAATTCAAGCTGGAACTTTTATTTTTTCCGTCTAATTAAAATAAACCACAAAGCTTTTAACGGATTTATGATGCACCCATCCCACTGCTTCAAGATTCCTGTCACAATAGAGGAGAATCAATTCAACTTCGTTTGTGTTAATTTTAAGGTCTTGTGAAAGCTTTGAATAAAATGGTTGCAAAACATCGTTTACAACATTGAGAATCAAAAACTGTCTTCAAATAAAACGTATTTTCGTGAAGGAGTATAACGCGCTGCAAAAAATGTTTTGAGCACTGAATTCAAAGCAATTATTCTCAGTGAGGTTCAAGCTGACAATAGCAAAACCACACCTGAAAATCTCAAAATTATCATAATATATAAGATGTTTTACTGCCTTAAAAGCTAAATGAGGTCGATGAATTATTTGTCTTCAAGTTTATGGCACATTAAATTGCCACTGCAAAAAGAAAATAACCGCTCATCACCATATAAAGTTCTCGGAATATAAGACGATAAGACCTCACTGCCGTTGTAAACAACACCTTATACTGACCGCTCCAACTGTTAGCGAAAACTTTGAACTAGACTGGCTAAACGACTTTCTGAATTTAATCTTCGAAATTGAGGTAGGAAAAGTACAAAAAAGGTTAAACGATCATAGTCAAGATACATTAACTATAAAAAGAAGCTCGGTAGGTCGAGCGCCCTTTGGGGAAACTAGCGCAGGGAACAAAGGCACTCCTTGTCGATAACAGCTAAAACAAGTTCAGTTGTAAGGTAGGTTCATTGGAAGTATATCTTACTTTCAATTGCTAACCATTTTGGCCTTCTTTTCTGTGTTGCACCTCTTCAGAAAATTTGTCGCTATTCGCATGCAGTATATTCTTTCATTCAAAATCCTTTTTTTTCCACGATTGATCATGTATATGTGTCAGTTTTCGAACGCTGAATGACATGCACGTACACTGTGTCCAGTTTCTGTAACAACTAAATGATTGAAGTATTGTTATCATATGATGATCACGCTATAGCTATTCCTGTTTGTACCCATTTTTGTTTCACTTATATGTTTAACTTATACATACAATATTTCAATACAGCGGTAAGTAATAACCCTGAATGTATTGCAAGGAACTATTTACTGGTAAGGAAGCGAAGTTTAAATGAAACTTAGTAGAAACTAGTTTCGTCAAGGTTCAATTCCCAACTGTTCCACGATACGATAAACAAATGGAAACGCCCTAGTCGACATCAAATCATGAATGGACATCTCTAGAGGATAGTTCACAAATTTATTTCCTTGAAGTCTTCAATTTACATTTGCATTTACTGGAAGTTGGAAAATCAGCTAAGGCCCGGGTCAAACGCCTTACTTCAAATGAGCTGAACCCAATTCAACCAATTAAGCTAATGTGAAGTTCAGCGTTTGACCCAATTATATTCCAATGATTTTATTTGGAGCGGCTGAGGCGTTCTTCACGCCTGGGCAGCCGTGAAGAACGCTTGAAGAACGACTAATCAAAGGTTTCAAGGCGCCATTTTAATTTTACCTTGAAAAACCACTGACCAACAAGACCACTTTTGTTATTTGTTTGGTGTAGCAGTTCGGCTCGACGTTTGACTCAAACAGGCTTTCTTTAATTATTCGATTTGGCCGAAACTGTCACTAAGTTCGGCTCATGTGAAGAAAGGCGTTTGACCTGGGCCTGAACGTATACTAATGAGTAATAGTTCTCAGAGTTGGGCCACTATGTCCCAAAATGCACGGAGCAAAATACATGAGTTCCATTATCAGAAATCAACGATCACATAGAGACCACGCAGCTTCACAAAGGATTTTCTATAAAACTCAAAACTCATCAAAAGTTAATAAAAGCAAGTAATGCCTGGTTCAGACTCCGTACTTCACATGAGCCGAATTGTATGCAAATGAGGGAGAACAAAGGATTTTTCTCATTTGCATTCGATTCAGTTCATGTGAAGTACGGCGACTGAACTTGGCCTTAAAATTCGTAAATGTGCAAAGATAAGGACTGTGCTAATCAGTCCGGGATCGTTATCATTTTTGATAACCTCACCAAAACAAACCATAAACCAATCGTTGCACAGGATTTCATTCACGTGACGTTATTTGGTAGCAACAGTGTATAATTCAATATGCCGGTCGACGAGGCGCTGCGATGAAAGGGGCTACTCACAACATCACAATGCAGCGTCATTGAATTAAATTTAGGTTTGCTTCATAATAGGTTATGGGATTATGGAATAAAAACAGAAATGTATGGAAGAAAACTGTCTTCGTCCAAAGTTACTGCGAATTTAATTTCCACACCGTGTGATATTTGTTCCGCGAGTAAAATGACACAGCGAAGGTAGACAACAAATATTCTGTTCACAAAAGCGTTGTTTATTGACACTAATATGATAATAGCTTCCATTTTCCCTCAGGCTTCATTTTCTTGGTAGCTGGCGAAGCTGCTTGTTCAACAGTCTGTAGTAAATAAAAACGAAAAAGTGACAGTAAATACATCTTGAAGAGCTGCAACTTAACTTAATTTCGTTTAGTTTGCGTGATAACAAACAGTATAAGTTTAATTCAACAGCCAGGCTCGGCGTAGTAACACGTAAAATGCAAGTAGCTAACATGTTCACGGAATATTTGTTCTTCCAGAGCTAACATTTAGAGAGCTTAAAACATATCTGGCAATACAAACGAGCCGAGAGAGAAGAAACCTGGCAAAAAACAGAGGTGTCAAACTCTACAAATTTCACGCTGATTGCAGCGGAAGCCAACCTGACGTATGACCTATGTCCTTCCAAAACCACAGGATTTTTGCTTAGCGAAATATTCAAAGATCCCCAGATCGTACCATACAAAAGGGGCAGATCCTTAGAGATATACTAGTTCGAGTAAAACTTCCTAAAGCGGCTATTACACGCGGAGTAGGAGTTGCGTAGGCCTGTTACCTCATTGTTGTCACTCGCTGAATCCAACGATAAGCTTCATTATATTAATGACTGGTGTGCCAGAAAACTGACCTAGTTTGGCCGGCATTTCTTGAAAATATCTCAGGACCACGAATGTGTGGACATTGAATCTTGGACTCAAAAATATAGGCAACTTACCTTTTAATGTGCATTTGCCGATTGACCGTCTCAGGCGATAAAAATACCTCACGTAAGTCAGGCAAACATTAGACCTGCGGGGATGAATAAAATCGCTGTCCTCTTCAATGTCGATATCATGTCGTTCGAATTCAAGCTTGAATTTTTCTTTAGGTCTTGCAGAAGTCCTTTTTGAATCGAAGACGCAGTCTTGCCACAAAATCGACATAAATTTGCTGTTTTGATTCTATGGGTACCAGCATCCGCCATCTCAATACCTAGGAACACATCAATTACAGATGTAGATATGGCCGCTGTTACGAACAGCACATCGCAAATCAAAACAACCCCGTGCACTTTTTTCACGATCGTGCACAACACTTAAGACTTGCAGATTGCGACAGTCCCAAGAATATGTCGTGAATCTTCACGACATATACTTGGGACTGTCGCAATCTGCAAGACTTAAGTGTTGTGCACGATCGTGAAAAAAGTGCACGGGGTTGTTTTGATTTGCGATGTGCTGTTCGTAACAGCGGCCATATCTACATCTGTAATTGATGTGTTCCTAGGTATTGAGATGGCGGATGCTGGTACCCATAGAATCAAAACAGCAAATTTATGTCGATTTTGTGGCAAGACTGCGTCTTCGATTCAAAAAGGACTTCTGCAAGACCTAAAGAAAAATTCAAGCTTGAATTCGAACGACATGATATCGACATTGAAGAGGACAGCGATTTTATTCATCCCCGCAGGTCTAATGTTTGCCTGACTTACGTGAGGTATTTTTATCGCCTGAGACGGTCAATCGGCAAATGCACATTAAAAGGTAAGTTGCCTATATTTTTGAGTCCAAGATTCAATGTCCACACATTCGTGGTCCTGAGATATTTTCAAGAAATGCCGGCCAAACTAGGTCAGTTTTCTGGCACACCAGTCATTAATATAATGAAGCTTATCGTTGGATTCAGCGAGTGACAACAATGAGGTAACAGGCCTACGCAACTCCTACTCCGCGTGTAATAGCCGCTTTAGGAAGTTTTACTCGAACTAGTATATCTCTAAGGATCTGCCCCTTTTGTATGGTACGATCTGGGGATCTTTGAATATTTCGCTAAGCAAAAATCCTGTGGTTTTGGAAGGACATAGGTCATACGTCAGGTTGGCTTCCGCTGCAATCAGCGTGAAATTTGTAGAGTTTGACACCTCTGTTTTTTGCCAGGTTTCTTCTCTCTCGGCTCGTTTGTATTGCCAGATATGTTTTAAGCTCTCTAAATGTTAGCTCTGGAAGAACAAATATTCCGTGAACATGTTAGCTACTTGCATTTTACGTGTTACTACGCCGAGCCTGGCTGTTGAATTAAACTTATACTGTTTGTTATCACGCAAACTAAACGAAATTAAGTTAAGTTGCAGCTCTTCAAGATGTATTTACTGTCACTTTTTCGTTTTTATTTACTACAGACTGTTGAACAAGCAGCTTCGCCAGCTACCAAGAAAATGAAGCCTGAGGGAAAATGGAAGCTATTATCATATTAGTGTCAATAAACAACGCTTTTGTGAACAGAATATTTGTTGTCTACCTTCGCTGTGTCATTTTACTCGCGGAACAAATATCACACGGTGTGGAAATTAAATTCGCAGTAACTTTGGACGAAGACAGTTTTCTTCCATACATTTCTGTTTTATTCCATAATCCCATAACCTATTATGAAGCAAACCTAAATTTAATTCAATGACGCTGCATTGTGATGTTGTGAGTAGCCCCTTTCATCGCAGCGCCTCGTCGACCGGCATATTGAATTATACACTGTTGCTACCAAATAACGTCACGTGAATGAAATCCTGTGCAACGATTGGTTTATGGTTTGTTTTGGTGAGGTTATCAAAAATGATAACGATCCCGGACTGATTAGCACAGTCCTTATCTTTGCACATTTACGAATTTTAAGGCCAAGTTCAGTCGCCGTACTTCACATGAACTGAATCGAATGCAAATGAGAAAAATCCTTTGTTCTCCCTCATTTGCATACAATTCGGCTCATGTGAAGTACGGAGTCTGAACCAGGCATTACTTGCTTTTATTAACTTTTGATGAGTTTTGAGTTTTATAGAAAATCCTTTGTGAAGCTGCGTGGTCTCTATGTGATCGTTGATTTCTGATAATGGAACTCATGTATTTTGCTCCGTGCATTTTGGGACATAGTGGCCCAACTCTGAGAACTATTACTCATTAGTATACGTTCAGGCCCAGGTCAAACGCCTTTCTTCACATGAGCCGAACTTAGTGACAGTTTCGGCCAAATCGAATAATTAAAGAAAGCCTGTTTGAGTCAAACGTCGAGCCGAACTGCTACACCAAACAAATAACAAAAGTGGTCTTGTTGGTCAGTGGTTTTTCAAGGTAAAATTAAAATGGCGCCTTGAAACCTTTGATTAGTCGTTCTTCAAGCGTTCTTCACGGCTGCCCAGGCGTGAAGAACGCCTCAGCCGCTCCAAATAAAATCATTGGAATATAATTGGGTCAAACGCTGAACTTCACATTAGCTTAATTGGTTGAATTGGGTTCAGCTCATTTGAAGTAAGGCGTTTGACCCGGGCCTTAGCTGATTTTCCAACTTCCAGTAAATGCAAATGTAAATTGAAGACTTCAAGGAAATAAATTTGTGAACTATCCTCTAGAGATGTCCATTCATGATTTGATGTCGACTAGGGCGTTTCCATTTGTTTATCGTATCGTGGAACAGTTGGGAATTGAACCTTGACGAAACTAGTTTCTACTAAGTTTCATTTAAACTTCGCTTCCTTACCAGTAAATAGTTCCTTGCAATACATTCAGGGTTATTACTTACCGCTGTATTGAAATATTGTATGTATAAGTTAAACATATAAGTGAAACAAAAATGGGTACAAACAGGAATAGCTATAGCGTGATCATCATATGATAACAATACTTCAATCATTTAGTTGTTACAGAAACTGGACACAGTGTACGTGCATGTCATTCAGCGTTCGAAAACTGACACATATACATGATCAATCGTGGAAAAAAAAGGATTTTGAATGAAAGAATATACTGCATGCGAATAGCGACAAATTTTCTGAAGAGGTGCAACACAGAAAAGAAGGCCAAAATGGTTAGCAATTGAAAGTAAGATATACTTCCAATGAACCTACCTTACAACTGAACTTGTTTTAGCTGT
>JAHPZR010015019.1:0-10721 GCA_019787425.1 Platygyra sinensis | reverse complement strand
GCCAGGGTTAAAAAGGCAAATTTTCGAAAATTTTGATTTCGAGACGTTCAGATAAAGCCTTTCAAGAGCTTTCTTTAAAAAAAATGCACAAAAAATATTATTTCAGTGCAAAGTTATTAGACGTTGAAGTTTACTACACGTAAATTGTTTTAATTACCCAGTTTCTTTTACCGTGCTGTATTATTTGTCGGGGGTGAAGAAATAATCTGATTCCTTGTTTTTTTAAACTGGTTTTTCGATGTTTCTTATCGCTTTTATTTTCCGGGGTGTTCTCATATGCTATCTCCTATAATAAAAACATCGGGTCTAAAAGTAGTCTCAAGTGACGAATGCACTAATGACCAGTTGTGATCAATAGTGACATTAAATTAAAATATCATAGTTTTGTTACCATCACGTCATTACGAAGCCATTTTTATATCATTTCTTCAAAAGTCTGTTAAGGTGGTTGAACACAGTTTTCGCGCGTGCTTTTGCTGATGCAATATTTAGCACGTGCACAAGGAGTTCAAAGAACAAACATGCCGTCAGTAAAGCAGTGTATTGATGGCTTTAGTTTTGTTATTTCAAAGATGTGTTAGAAAAGCTAACAATGCAAAGAACCCAGCAATTTTCAGCCTTTGTTTGTTACCGAAAGAAATCAGTTAAATGCAACGCATGCGCAGTCGCTCGAAAAATTGAGACCGATTGCTTTCGCAGTAACATGCCGATTTCTAACGATCCAGTCGTTAGAATTTCAAGAAATTTGGCAGAAGAATAGATCAAAGACCACGTGAATGATCTATCGAAAAAAAAACTGGAATTTGACATAGGGAATTTTAAATAATACAGAAAACGATTAACGGCAAATTACAGAAATCGCCTATGTCAAAATTTTATTAGAACCGTGTTGACAGAAGGGAATTAATGTCAATTCTAAGTGTGCAAAATATGAAAACAATCTAACGACTGGATATTTTTTAATTAAAGAAAAACCATTATTTAAGCCTTGTTTTAACAAGCCCCGTTGCCATGGCAACAGCACACACCCTAGTCAAAATGCGAGAATAAATATGTCGGTGGATAATCTTGACTCTTGCAAAAAATGGGCGCCAAAACATAAATAGTTAAAAAGTTATGGTGAATTAGGCATAGGCACTTGAAAACTGTGTTCGGCCACCTTAAGTTGGCTCAAAACAGTGTCCAGCGCTATTTGGATGGGTCCTGATAACCACTCTTTATCACTTCATGCTATAGTCATAATATCAAAAAAATGCTCAATCATTGGTGAACACGTTGCTATCATTTTCGTGACACAATAAGTTGCCATAGCAACAGTACAACCTCCTGAAAACACTCTTAAATGTAGCTTAGGTGCTTACAATTCAAAAACGACACCGTCATTTTTTTTTATATTTTTTAACGTTTGATAAGCTTGATAAGACGCAACTTTTGGCAAAGTTAAAAAAAAAATCTGTACATGGGGTTCAGAGCCACCTTAAATTTTCGAAAATTTAAATTTAGTTTTGGACAAAAGGGCGCACTTTTGATAACTTGGTTGGTACAAATGGAGATAGGGTTACCCGAGCGAATGGGTTACCCGAAGAAGCTGGTTACCCTAGCACTCACACATTTCCTCTTTTTCGTCGTGTTTAAAAGGCAAATAGGATTACCCGGATAAGCGGCTTGCTTTATCTGCGTGCTCGTTTCACCCATTCAGGCGGGCGACTGTTTTTCTTCGTAATTAAACAATCCACAGATTAAACCGAGTACCTAGGATTAAACCGCCTACCTAGGAGTAAACCTCCTAATTGTTTCCAGACCCTTTGAGTGAAACCACGCATTAGGTTGTCTTGAGTCTTAGGGTTACCTTACCTGTAATATTTGACTTGGAAATCCGGGCTATCCTCTGCTCTGTAGCTGAGGTTAACCCACTTGCTGGGGTAAGCCTTTCTCCATGGAAACGCATTTGTACATTAAATTTGCCTTTTTCTTCGTCCTTCTACCAGTGTGCCTTGAATAAAAGGTCTGACTCGCTTAAGTGCAAGGCTACTGGAAGCGATCTTTTTTGAAATTGCGTGTACGTGCTCCTTCCAGGATAGGTTATCATCTATGTTCAGTTCGGGAGCTTTGCTATGATCTGTTTTTATTCAATTAGTGCTCGCGGGGTCTAAATTCCGTATCATTTTCATCTTTGGAATTTCCATGAACATCCGATTCTGCCTCTCCCTCGAAATAATAATTTTTGATAATATGTAGGTAAACCAGCTTGTACGTTTTGAGATATTTTAACTTACCATTCATGCTATTGACTTCATTGCCGTGCGTGATAAATTTTGGTGCATCTTTAAAAACTAAAACTATGTTCGTGAAGGGTCTTTTGGTGAGTGACCTCCAATTAACGTATTACGGCAAATACGCGGCTAATATCAGCGTGAACTTTTTTCATCCACTGCTTGATCTGCGACTAATAAAACCAGCAATCAGTTTGCCGTTGCTATTTTGATTCACGCGGACCTCTGTACTGACGTTGACTGATTCGTCGTCATTCATAAACACCTCTTAAAATCGATAGTTGTTTTTTTTTTCAGACAAGTTCCAAGATCTAGTTGGGACCAGAATCGAAGCTTGTATCTCTAACTTCGCGAAAAGTTTTCGCACTCGTTAAGCCATAGCAAAATCTCGAAGCAAATGATTGCAGAGCTATTTTATTGACATATTTTTAATATGAACAGAGGTTCCTTTGATACCAAAAAATTCAGTAGTATGCATGTCTCCGTTTTATAAATTAATCAGAAAACTTCCGGGACTTTTAACAAACGGGCTCCAAAGAGGAGACGGCGGTTTCTCTAAGTCACTGAAAAGTATTTTTCGCTAGCTATCTTAAGTTGTCCGCTATGCGTTGATACAGAGAATAACTCCACTTCTCATTATTTGATGAAATGATTTGAAAATGACTTCCCGAGGAAGTGATAGTAACAACAGTAAGATATATACTTTGATTTAATCTCATTCCTCGTCACTCTTGGTCAATATTGAATGCTTTTAGACGCTATCAATAGTGAAATAATGGACGTTTTGTTCTGTTTTGTTTTGTTTTGTTTTTTTTTCGCTTTCGTATTCTCCTCCGAAGTCAATAATTATGTTACGTTTTCGTGTTCAGTTTTTCTCAACTTTGGTCACGAGGCAAAGAAAAAAGTATAGTTTCTTGCTTTCTTATCCGTTTTAATAAACTCTAAGTTGAGTTCTCTTTGATGTTTTTTTTTTTTTTGATATTCATACAATACTTGAATACATATTAAGTTTCAGGAACATGACTAAGTTTAATTATAGTACACGAGAAATCAAAAAAAGCAACAGGAAAAGAAAAGAAGACAGATTGAACACTGCCTCCGCACCTTCAGGGAAAAAAAAAGTACAAGAAAACTAAATACAAACTAAAAATGAAGCAACGAAAAAATCAACAGCACATACAACACCACAATGAAAATTCCAAAGTACAGATCTCGTTTTTTAACCACCTTACCACGTTGGACTTATAAAAAGTTTAGCATTTCACACTGAAACAGAAGAACTTACTATTTATTCAAAGGTCATCGAGAGGAACAACGCCACACTTTACAATCTGAAATCTGCTCTATTAAATACAAGCTCCAAACACAACTCCGGCAGCATCCCATTTTCCCAGCATCCTCAGCTGAACTGATAGCTACAGTAACTTTACAAGAAATCGAATACCTTTAAATGAAAACAATAAACATAAAAATAACATTTTAAATATCAAAGTAACTGCGAAATCTGAATACCAACGATGTATACAACACCTTAAAAAGGTCACTTCTAACCACGGCTTCCACCGTAGAAAACAAATCATCAACCTCACCACGAGTCTGAACAAACTCCTTACACATCTACAATTACGTATCAACCTTTGGGACCAGAACACAGCCCTTACTTTAGAGCATGAAAACCTTTTTTCTGGACAATCTCTGCTCATACAAGAATAAGAAAAACTCGCAACTACCAACAAAGTCCAGAATTTGTCCTGGTAGCCTGCAGATAAGGGGTATTTTCTGCGTATTTCAGGCGAAGAGAAAAGAGAGTAGCGAGGCTAGGCGAGCGCGAGACGCAAAATGCGTGCGAGGGGAGGAGCGCTAGATTTGAACGCGCCCCCGCCCCCCCCTCTTCCCCCCTCGCAAGCAACTTGCTTTTTGCGCTCGTCTCGTTTTTGCCTTTGTTTGCCTAAAATACGCAAAAAAATTACGCCTATTCTTTAGGCTACCCATTTGAGGACTTACTGAACTTATTAACAAAGCAACTAACTAATTTCACAAAGATTCGGAGGAAATCAACATCTCTACAATTAAGAAAACCATCTCTTTAAAAGGAAAGTCAGCCCTGAGCCAAATTATCCAAAAAAAAAGGAACCCACAACTACAACACGTACGGCTTACACTCCAAAAAGAAAACCAAGTTCAGATATCAGCCTTACTTGGAGAACAAACCGATCAAGCTTCTTCAAGAACATCTTTCTCAAGTATTAATGTTAGAGTTTCCCCAACCACCAACGAAAGCTAACCAGACGCAAAACTAGGTGAATATAAGCAATTAAGCATTTTCTGAGTTGGATGTGGCTCCTGTCTGATACCCGTCTTGCTGTCGCCGTGAAACAATCATAACGCTAGATCATTTTTCCTATAGTTAAAATTCTCAAATGTCGCTTTAAAGTAGGATCATGGACTCCCAAAGATCTAATGGAAACAAAATCTGGCAATATCGAACGTTAACATCTACATGAGCTGAATAAATAGTATATTATAATATTCTTTTAATAATTATTAGTGACACTTTTATTGATATCGCGGTTTTACATCATCAGAAGCATAACGAGCTAGTCCTAAGCTATGCTATAAAACTTACATTAATGAATGTTCATTGAGATCGCTCTTCGCGCTTTGGTGGTATTCTGCTAGGAAATCTAAAGCTGAATTTACTTAGTTGACTTTGTAATCAGGGTATTGATGTTTAATACCCAATCTTAGCTCTCTGTATTTGCCTTGCTTGGTCTTCCACCTGTTTGATATAAGGCTATAGCCTATACCGCAAACCTTTCCTCCGATGAGTAGCCATGTCATCTCCTTGTCCATTACTGCAATATCAGCCTTGTTTGCGTTGTTTTCCGGCATTTTTTTCCATATGGAATTCAATGTTTCAATTTATTGTGACCAGTGAGTTCTCTATGACCGATATCGGTGGTCTTTGTTGACATCAATGACGTTTGTGATCACTTTCTTCATTGAAACCATAGGCGAAGAGCTAAAACTATTGAAAACAGCATGAGTGAGACTTGCAATTAAAGTGTTATGAAGTTACCCTTGTTCCCAGGTCTGGTCCGAAGTTTTGTGTTTTGTGCGAAGTTATCTTAAATAGAGTGAAGCACAAAACCTTTCAAGTCCTTGGTTTTAGTAAGTTATGGGATTGTAGGAAGAGCTTTGTGTATAACGTTGTGTTGGGAACATTATCAATAGCATGTAAATTAAAATAGGGTTTAGCTTGATGTTCTTGAAGAAGCTTGATCGGTTTGTTCTCCAAGTAAGGCTGATATCTGAACTTGGTTTTCTTTTTGGAGTGTAAGCCGTACGTGTTGTAGTTGTGGGTTCCTTTTTTTTTGGATAATTTGGCTCAGGGCTGACTTTCCTTTTAAAGAGATGGTTTTCTAATTGTAGAGATGTTGATTTCCTCCGAATCTTTGTGAAATTAGTTAGTTGCTTTGTTAATAAGTTCAGTAAGTCCTCAAATGGGTAGCCTAAAGAATAGGCGTAATTTTTTTGCGTATTTTAGGCAAACAAAGGCAAAAACGAGACGAGCGCAAAAAGCAAGTTGCTTGCGAGGGGGGAAGAGGGGGGGGCGGGGGCGCGTTCAAATCTAGCGCTCCTCCCCTCGCACGCATTTTGCGTCTCGCGCTCGCCTAGCCTCGCTACTCTCTTTTCTCTTCGCCTGAAATACGCAGAAAATACCCCTTATCTGCAGGCTACCAGGACAAATTCTGGACTTTGTTGGTAGTTGCGAGTTTTTCTTATTCTTGTATGAGCAGAGATTGTCCAGAAAAAAGGTTTTCATGCTCTAAAGTAAGGGCTGTGTTCTGGTCCCAAAGGTTGATACGTAATTGTAGATGTGTAAGGAGTTTGTTCAGACTCGTGGTGAGGTTGATGATTTGTTTTCTACGGTGGAAGCCGTGGTTAGAAGTGACCTTTTTAAGGTGTTGTATACATCGTTGGTATTCAGATTTCGCAGTTACTTTGATATTTAAAATGTTATTTTTATGTTTATTGTTTTCATTTAAAGGTATTCGATTTCTTGTAAAGTTACTGTAGCTATCAGTTCAGCTGAGGATGCTGGGAAAATGGGATGCTGCCGGAGTTTGTGTTTGGAGCTTGTATTTAATAGAGCAGATTTCAGATTGTAAAGTGTGGCGTTGTTCCTCTCGATGACCTTTGAATAAATAGTAAGTTCTTCTGTTTCAGTGTGAAATGCTAAACTTTTTATAAGTCCAACGTGGTAAGGTGGTTAAAAAACGAGATCTGTACTTTGGAATTTTCATTGTGGTGTTGTATGTGCTGTTGATTTTTTCGTTGCTTCATTTTTAGTTTGTATTTAGTTTTCTTGTACTTTTTTTTTCCCTGAAGGTGCGGAGGCAGTGTTCAATCTGTCTTCTTTTCTTTTCCTGTTGCTTTTTTTGATTTCTCGTGTACTATAATTAAACTTAGTCATGTTCCTGAAACTTAATATGTATTCAAGTATTGTATGAATATCAAAAAAAAAAAAAACATCAAAGAGAACTCAACTTAGAGTTTATTAAAACGGATAAGAAAGCAAGAAACTATACTTTTTTCTTTGCCTCGTGACCAAAGTTGAGAAAAACTGAACACGAAAACGTAACATAATTATTGACTTCGGAGGAGAATACGAAAGCGAAAAAAAAACAAAACAAAACAAAACAGAACAAAACGTCCATTATTTCACTATTGATAGCGTCTAAAAGCATTCAATATTGACCAAGAGTGACGAGGAATGAGATTAAATCAAAGTATATATCTTACTGTTGTTACTATCACTTCCTCGGGAAGTCATTTTCAAATCATTTCATCAAATAATGAGAAGTGGAGTTATTCTCTGTATCAACGCATAGCGGACAACTTAAGATAGCTAGCGAAAAATACTTTTCAGTGACTTAGAGAAACCGCCGTCTCCTCTTTGGAGCCCGTTTGTTAAAAGTCCCGGAAGTTTTCTGATTAATTTATAAAACGGAGACATGCATACTACTGAATTTTTTGGTATCAAAGGAACCTCTGTTCATATTAAAAATATGTCAATAAAATAGCTCTGCAATCATTTGCTTCGAGATTTTGCTATGGCTTAACGAGTGCGAAAACTTTTCGCGAAGTTAGAGATACAAGCTTCGATTCTGGTCCCAACTAGATCTTGGAACTTGTCTGAAAAAAAAAACAACTATCGATTTTAAGAGGTGTTTATGAATGACGACGAATCAGTCAACGTCAGTACAGAGGTCCGCGTGAATCAAAATAGCAACGGCAAACTGATTGCTGGTTTTATTAGTCGCAGATCAAGCAGTGGATGAAAAAAGTTCACGCTGATATTAGCCGCGTATTTGCCGTAATACGTTAATTGGAGGTCACTCACCAAAAGACCCTTCACGAACATAGTTTTAGTTTTTAAAGATGCACCAAAATTTATCACGCACGGCAATGAAGTCAATAGCATGAATGGTAAGTTAAAATATCTCAAAACGTACAAGCTGGTTTACCTACATATTATCAAAAATTATTATTTCGAGGGAGAGGCAGAATCGGATGTTCATGGAAATTCCAAAGATGAAAATGATACGGAATTTAGACCCCGCGAGCACTAATTGAATAAAAACAGATCATAGCAAAGCTCCCGAACTGAACATAGATGATAACCTATCCTGGAAGGAGCACGTACACGCAATTTCAAAAAAGATCGCTTCCAGTAGCCTTGCACTTAAGCGAGTCAGACCTTTTATTCAAGGCACACTGGTAGAAGGACGAAGAAAAAGGCAAATTTAATGTACAAATGCGTTTCCATGGAGAAAGGCTTACCCCAGCAAGTGGGTTAACCTCAGCTACAGAGCAGAGGATAGCCCGGATTTCCAAGTCAAATATTACAGGTAAGGTAACCCTAAGACTCAAGACAACCTAATGCGTGGTTTCACTCAAAGGGTCTGGAAACAATTAGGAGGTTTACTCCTAGGTAGGCGGTTTAATCCTAGGTACTCGGTTTAATCTGTGGATTGTTTAATTACGAAGAAAAACAGTCGCCCGCCTGAATGGGTGAAACGAGCACGCAGATAAAGCAAGCCGCTTATCCGGGTAATCCTATTTGCCTTTTAAACACGACGAAAAAGAGGAAATGTGTGAGTGCTAGGGTAACCAGCTTCTTCGGGTAACCCATTCGCTCGGGTAACCCTATCTCCATTTGTACCAACCAAGTTATCAAAAGTGCGCCCTTTTGTCCAAAACTAAATTTAAATTTTCGAAAATTTAAGGTGGCTCTGAACCCCATGTACAGATTTTTTTTTTAACTTTGCCAAAAGTTGCGTCTTATCAAGCTTATCAAACGTTAAAAAATATAAAAAAAAATGACGGTGTCGTTTTTGAATTGTAAGCACCTAAGCTACATTTAAGAGTGTTTTCAGGAGGTTGTACTGTTGCTATGGCAACTTATTGTGTCACGAAAATGATAGCAACGTGTTCACCAATGATTGAGCATTTTTTTGATATTATGACTATAGCATGAAGTGATAAAGAGTGGTTATCAGGACCCATCCAAATAGCGCTGGACACTGTTTTGAGCCAACTTAAGGTGGCCGAACACAGTTTTCAAGTGCCTATGCCTAATTCACCATAACTTTTTAACTATTTATGTTTTGGCGCCCATTTTTTGCAAGAGTCAAGATTATCCACCGACATATTTATTCTCGCATTTTGACTAGGGTGTGTGCTGTTGCCATGGCAACGGGGCTTGTTAAAACAAGGCTTAAATAATGGTTTTTCTTTAATTAAAAAATATCCAGTCGTTAGATTGTTTTCATATTTTGCACACTTAGAATTGACATTAATTCCCTTCTGTCAACACGGTTCTAATAAAATTTTGACATAGGCGATTTCTGTAATTTGCCGTTAATCGTTTTCTGTATTATTTAAAATTCCCTATGTCAAATTCCAGTTTTTTTTTCGATAGATCATTCACGTGGTCTTTGATCTATTCTTCTGCCAAATTTCTTGAAATTCTAACGACTGGATCGTTAGAAATCGGCATGTTACTGCGAAAGCAATCGGTCTCAATTTTTCGAGCGACTGCGCATGCGTTGCATTTAACTGATTTCTTTCGGTAACAAACAAAGGCTGAAAATTGCTGGGTTCTTTGCATTGTTAGCTTTTCTAACACATCTTTGAAATAACAAAACTAAAGCCATCAATACACTGCTTTACTGACGGCATGTTTGTTCTTTGAACTCCTTGTGCACGTGCTAAATATTGCATCAGCAAAAGCACGCGCGAAAACTGTGTTCAACCACCTTAACAGACTTTTGAAGAAATGATATAAAAATGGCTTCGTAATGACGTGATGGTAACAAAACTATGATATTTTAATTTAATGTCACTATTGATCACAACTGGTCATTAGTGCATTCGTCACTTGAGACTACTTTTAGACCCGATGTTTTTATTATAGGAGATAGCATATGAGAACACCCCGGAAAATAAAAGCGATAAGAAACATCGAAAAACCAGTTTAAAAAAACAAGGAATCAGATTATTTCTTCACCCCCGACAAATAATACAGCACGGTAAAAGAAACTGGGTAATTAAAACAATTTACGTGTAGTAAACTTCAACGTCTAATAACTTTGCACTGAAATAATATTTTTTGTGCATTTTTTTTAAAGAAAGCTCTTGAAAGGCTTTATCTGAACGTCTCGAAATCAAAATTTTCGAAAATTTGCCTTTTAACCCTGGCTGATACCTTAATCATCCATACTTTTCGGCTCTTAGTTATTGCTGATCCCACCTTCTAACATCCCAAAATCCAATAATTTTATTCTAAAATATTCCCCCCCCCCCCACCCCTAGGCGATAAATAATGACCAGCCAGTCCCTTAATTAAGTGTAACTACAAAGTAAAAAATAATTCCTGCTTGTTTGATGGGCTTTTTAAGTACAGAAGAATGGCGTTTTTTCATTTTAAAATATCGTTTTAGCGATATTTTCTCTATTATGCAAATGAGTAAAGTGAAACACTGAATCGAGAACATCTCCAGAACATTGCAGCAGTGTTTTCCTAACTTAGCAGCAGAAATGTATATTTACAACTCAAGAAAAACAGATCGACAGCTTCTGTGTTGTTGTCATGTCTACACTTTTGCGCCAGCACCTTTCTGTGAAAAACCATATATTCCAGAAGGTCTAGCTTGGAACACATATGGTTCCCACCTTGCCTTAACTCTCTTCATTACATTGTTGGGACTCGATGATCCTTGTTTAAGACAACATATGAGTACTAGTTTTTTAAGAAAAACAGATCCAGTGGCATAATTGTTTTCACGGCGAGGGCACGACAGATGCCAGGTGGAAGCAAAACCCACTCACTAAAAGCGCAATTAATTATATTTATTTTACTTTGCCTCCGATTAGCTCGAC